>VDFB02115587.1:0-12911 GCA_007258455.2 Sequoia sempervirens | reverse complement strand
GGGTCTGACAAGGCACCCATGTGCCTTTATCATGATAGAATATGAATGGAGGTACCAATCTCCCCAATTATGTTGCAAACCCAATTCTAGCACTCTTTCCTTGGGCCTTAAAAATCCACGATTTCTTTTTGTAGTCTACCTTCTTCTACTCCCATGAAACCCAAGACTCTTTTGATAAAATAGTCCTCAAAGACCACACAATTTCCGAAGTCACAATGTATGTCCCAAACATGATTCCAACATTGGACTGTGAGAGGGTTACCAATACCATATGTCATTCGAACCTACATCTCCTTGTTCTATTTTGTTCTTCCATCATACAAAAACATGTGTGGCAGAGTAAGGAGTACCATTTGAAATTTACCGCCTTATTGTTTTCCTTAATTTCTATTAACTGCTTGTGAATTCCATTGGAAACATAAGTGGCAAAATTAAATTTATTATTAAATAGAGGGTTTTAGATGTCAACAACCATATACATCAATGACACATGAACTTTTGTCTTGGAATCTTCACCAAGGACCTAACAAAGTGCATGATAAGTCTTGATGAAATAATCTTCAAACATGTCAAAATTGAAGGGTTCAACTTTATGTTTTAGAATTCTGATAGATCTTTTGTCAAATACCTTCAACTTGTGCCTTGGTAACTGCAATACTATAACTATTCTTGTCTTAATATTTCTTCTTAGACAAATCAAAATATATAACCTTGTTGGAAACTAATTTTAAGACAAAGTCCTCGGAGATGGAAGCTTTATCGACTTGTACGAGAACCCCACCATTAGCAACCCTGATAACTCTAACATTTTCATCATAGTTCTTGGCCATATGTCGAATGAATTCTACATTCATGAAGATTTTTGGCACAATTAGCTTTCCTAGGTCATAGATCCATATGTTTGAAATAGGGACCCTAGAAGCTCTCTTATTGTACTAGTGAGTGAAGAGGCTCCATCTGGTTACAAGGATCCCAACATCCTTACATTCTCTTATATTTCTATCAAAACACTTACAACACTAGCCCCATGGACACGTATAGCCTTTCTGGATGACCTAAGGATTTGTAGAACTAGGTCTTTTAGATGAAGATGGCTAGATTTTTGGTTGGCTCATCTTCACAGTTCAATTTTGACCTAGGGTTCTTGTGGAATTCTAGGGTTTGGATAGTTTTTAGGCAATTCACTAGATTCACATATTCAATTATAATCCCTAGATACTTGAAGTTTAAAATCTCATGAACAAGGGGCGTAAAGATATGTACTTGCTTATTTTTTCACTTCAAATCCCTAGAGCTTGTTGCAAAAGTTATAGAATGCCAAGAAATTGCTCTCCAAATTTGATAAATACATAATAATTTCACTTCTTGATCAAATTATAATATTCATGAAGAAAATCCTTTAAAAAATAGGTAGCATTTTATCACTTCCACCATTACTCTTTGTTCACATGAGCCAAGAACATTCAACTACTTGCTTGTCATGTTTGAATATAATCAGTCAATCTCTAGAGATAGGACAAGATTCAATGATCTAGATTCATTTGACTAGATTTGAATATTTTTATGTGCTTTAAAAAATCTTGACCAATAAAGACACTCCATGTCATGTCACTTTACACGTCATCCATGTGGATCCGTTGAGAAAAGTGCCTTCAAAAAGGAAAACTTGATGTCAGCTAGAAGTCCACATGGCAACCTTTCACAATTTTGTAGCTTGAAATGGGACCCACCTTTAAGAGCTTGGAAACTTGCAAAATCAATAAAAACACATCCATGTGTCACTTTATCATGATTCCACACTTGAGAACTAGGCCTGCTTTGAAGAGCTTGTAAACACATGAAACCATACCAAATGATGTTGGATGTCAAACTTTTTGTGGTTCTACATAGGCCTGGAATTTGATGGCCACCCCTACCTGTCATATGTAAATTTTGTGACAGTTTGTTCATTTAAATGTCAGTCACTTGATGTTTTATGAAAATTTTAAATTGTGAAAAAAATATTTAATTTATATATTTTATAAATTGTATTACTATTTTATTAATTGATTCCTCAAATTGTAAAATTGCAATGATCATTTAATTTAATATTTAACTAGAATAAGTTTACTATAAATTAATTTATTGATTTCATATGTGCAAATATCATAAATGCATCCATCAATTTGAAACTATTTTATTTGAGTTAATTTATTTTATATTACAAATTGATTTTATTTTTCATATACATTTTTAATTCAATTATCTAAAAACACATTTAAATATCAATTTCAAACCTACCAAGAAATAATTATATAAAAATCTATATACAAGCATATTTAAATATCAATTTTAAACCTAACAAGAAATAATTATATAAAATTAAAAATAGTTCAATCCCCAAATTCATCTATCTAAAATCATATTTAAATATCAATTTCCAACCTACCAAGAAATAATTATGTAAAATTAAAAATAATTTAATCCTTAAATTCATCTATTTAAAAACATAAATTATTTGTAAAAGCCAAATAAAATAAAAAAGAATTATTCCATCTTTGAAAAGATTATAAACTAATTTATATTTTTATCATAAATAATATATATAGTAACTTTTTACGATTTAATAATAATTTTAAGTGTCATATTTACGATTATATAAAAATATAGTAAGTCAAATAATATGGTCTAATAAATTTTTTAAGTGGTAATATATGTCTAAAATGCAAAAAACGGCCACATAGACCATCAAATTTCAGGCCTAGTTCTACGCCTCCTTTTGTCTTTAGTGATCAATCTCTTGTAGACATGTGAAAACCAATGAGAAAGAAGATAGATGTCACCCTTCTACTATTCCACAACTTCTCTTTTCCTTGATAAAATAATGCCTGTGGACTCGCATAAACATATAGAAACATGACACATGGAAAGCAGTGGGTCCATTAAAGCATAAGTGTGGAATGAATTAAGTTATTTCAATTTGTACATGTGGTAATTAAGACAAGCAGACGTTAGGAAAGAAAAAAGGGGGTCGATAACCTCACATGATAGAGGGGCTTTGCAAACAACTTAAGGCATCAAAAACCTATTGAACCAGTCAATGAAGGATTAGACAAAAAGTGCAAGGCAAAACTAGGGCTGCTAAGAATTTATCAAGCCTAAAGAATATTGTGTGCAATGAACTTTATCTACTAAAAATGCAAGGAAATGCAATAAACCAAGAAATATATAAAAAAACAAGCAAACACTCAAATAAGGGCAAGATATAAGCTTGAAGCTACAATGAAAATACCTCAAAACGACACTAAAGGAGAGCTTGATGACATGATTTCCCTTAGGATTTGATGTTGTGTGCTCACAGTTAGATTTCAATAGGATAACCCCTTGTATTGCTCAATTTGGTCACAAAATGGATGGACTTTTGGCTATGGATGCAAGATGGCAAGAGATCTTGTGTGCTTGGAGTGGTTGAATGTGAAAAATGACTAAGTTATAGTCATTTGGGAGAAGGGAGATGAATGGATAGTGGGGATAGAATCTTGGAAAAGATTAAGGGTTGAGATGCCTTGAGGCATCCAACTCTTGAGGCGATGACAAGTTTCATCACATGGGGAGGTGAGAGGATGATTTGGAGGGTACTTGGAAGTACCCTTGGGAGTGATCAAAAGGGGTTGCTTCTCTCATCCTCCCAAATCATGGGAAGGATGTGACAAGAGGGAATTTAAAATTCCCTTTATAATCCTCATGAGTATTGAGAAGAAATTAAAAACTCCTCTAGAAACCTAGGAGGAATAAATGGAATTTAAAATTCCATTGGGAAGTGTTGGAGAAATAAAATGGAATTAAAAATTCCATGTGGGTAAATAGAGTTGACCAAAGGGTTAGATTAGGCTAATTAATCAAGAAGTAGGATGTGCAAGTGAGGGATTAGAAGGGTGGATTAGGATAATGGTGGAAGATTAGGGATAACTTGCATATTATGGAGGATGTGACACCTCCTAATCATGGATTCGGAGTGTGCACATCCTTAATCAAGGATTAAGCAAGTTAAGTAGAGTTAGAAGTGGATTATGGAGGATGTGACAGTTGGAGAGAGAAAATGGGAGGGGAGAATTAAAAATTAAATTTAGTTCTCATAAGGTATATGACTAAATTAAATAAATTAGTCTATTCATTTAATTTAGAGAAGGGTAAGGTAATAAAGGGGGATAAAATATTTAATTAAATAATTAAATACCTTAGAGGACTTTAGGCATAATTGATATTAATTAAATAATGATAATATTATTTAATTAAAGTGGATAAGAAGATGGGATAGACAAAATAAGTGATAAATTTGACCAAATAGAAATAGTCAAATTTAGGTGTCTACAAATCTAAAACTAATGTTTAGCACAACCCTAGCAAGAATGACAACATAAATTATAACTTTTGAGCATAAAAGTAGGGGCAAAGAGCCAAAACTTTGAAAGCATACTATCAAAGAGGATGAATTCTCTCTATCTTTGGTGTATGAACTATGAAGCCTATGATTCCAAAAACGGACACGTAGGCAAGACCGTCATGATTGAACCCTCAAGGTTTAGGTATGTGTCTAGGGATGATCCTAGCATTGGGAGCTTAGCACATTCTAGTATGAGTATATGAGTGGTGGCATAGACTTGTTGCCATAATTGTGGTTGGAGAAGTTATGAAACTAACACTTCTAAATTGTGGGCTAGTTATTAAAATATTCTATTTTTTCTCTTATGTCTAAGTTTTCTTGTACTTTGACAATAATATTTTAAAATAACTTTAGAGATTTTGTATTGTGAAGATCATTTTCTCATTGGTCAATCCCCTTGATGGACCAATTTTATATCCTTAGACAAATATTCGAAGACCACATTCTTGAGCATGTAAATGGCCTAGAGATAGTAGATTTTAATTATGATGTACATGTTCTTATTTTATGCTCCAAATTGAATTTTTCTGAAGATGATTTCTTTGTGCTATAATTTATGAATTAATTACATTGAATATATTTAAATACTAAGACATAACAAGTTGTGTAAACATGTACCAAATTAGCTCCTAATGATTATCAAAATGAGGTGGGAACACAAGAATTTAAAAATTAAAAAATGAATATTGGGTCAATCTCGATCCCCTTAGGATTGATTCTGAGCCCCAAAGGATTGAGCCTAGATAGGGAATGCAAAATTTAGGGATTAAGAATAGGCTAATGGAAATCTATGTTGGGAATATGGTGAATCTGTGGAAATAAGTTACATGGGGCTAAAATATGGTCAAATATATGGAAATAAATGTTGGTCAAAAAACTTAATTGGAAAAGTACAAAGATTATAACAAAGATGAAAGCCAAGCTTAATATGGCTGGAAAATGAAAATCTAAATAATTTAAAGGCTGAAGAAAGATATTGTATTGTGGTAGAACTCCCTAACTTAACTGAGCAACTTAACAAAATTTGGAATGTTAATTGTATTGTGGTAGAACCCCCTAACTTAACTGAGCAACTTAACAAAATTTGGAATGTTAATTTGAATCAAAAGATTTGGAACGAGACTTTCATTGGATTATGGAATAATGTTTTGGAACCAAAAAAAGTAAGATTCAAATGGATGATGTTGTTACAAAAACTTATAAACTTTGAACCAAAAGACAATCCAAATGTATGTGATATTTGTAAGAAATCTAAAATAGTTTCTCATATTTTCTTTGGTTGCTTCTTTACTAAAGAAATTTGGAATCTATTCCTAATTGATTTAATAGGATGGGGTAAACAATAGAAAAAAAAGAAAACAAGAAATTTTATTGGGGAAAATTGAAGGAATAGGAAAAGGAAATAATCTTTACTGGTTGATTCTAACTACAAAAAACCTTTGGTTCTTGTGGAAAACTATAAATATTGAAAAATACCAAGGCATTAGGAGGGAACTTACTAAGTCTCATAGAAGACTCACAACTCAATGTTTTCATGCAAGTATCCATCACTATAGAAGTTGCCAAAGAAAAGTTGATAAAGTTGATAAAGAATGGCAAGCTAGAAATAACCAAAGAGGAGTTGATCTATGCAAACCAATGGCTATACTACAAGTGAGGACTGAAATGCATCATAGAAAAGTATTCAAACAACTGTAAAGGAAAACCAAAATAAATAAAAAAAGAAAAGGAAGACTACCTCCCAAATACAAGCTGATGATACAAATCTATGTATACAAATTAATCTTCCTGTAAAGAAAATAGATAGGAACTATAAAAGAAAGTAACAATTACCCTGCAAAGCAATCTTTACAAAGTAGAAACTTCTATACAAAATTTTGTTTAGCACTATTGTAATATAATCTAAAACTGTACATTTGATCTTTATGATCAATTTTTTTTGTAAACTATATTGAATACAAAAAAAATATGTTGGTAGGAGTATATGGGACATATAAGGACTCGGGAATGGACCAAACTTAGCACAAGAGTGTGACATGTGTCAAAATATAATTATATTAAGTCATTCCATCAAAATAGGCCCAAAACTTAATAGGAATTTTCATGGGCATGCAAATTCCACCAATACACAAATATTTTGTAGCTTGAGATGTTCTCTCATTGCATGCATTTTTCCCCCATTCTTTGGTCACTACAATTATATATGTTTCTTTAGTTAAAAAAGATGATTTATTATATGGTTAAAGATCAATTGGTTAAAGATTTGTGCTCACAAAGAATCCATCACAACTTTCACCAAAATATATTTTACAACTTAAAATGCTCTCTCATTGCATGCCTTTTTAATCCATTTATTTGGTCATTAAAATTCCATATGTATCTTTAGTTAAAAAAGGATGTATTAAATGGTGAAAGATCAATTGGTTGGAGAGTTATGCTCACAAAAAATCTACCACAATTAAATTTATGGTGGATTTGATTGGCAACATGTTTTATCTTTATTTCTAATAACTTTGACAAAATAGATTCCTCTTGCTTGCATATGAATAGTGTATTCATAGTGTATCAAATTATGTGATAATTTCTCACAATCGAACTCCATAATTTTGAATCAAATTTCATTCAACCATATTGCATTAATAGTGATTCACAAATATTCATCTCTTATATTAAAAAGAAAGAATGCACTCCATCACAAAATATAGCTTATTAACTTTGAAAATGAAAAAAAACTGCCAAAACAGCCAACCAATCTCTATCCAGCTTGCTAGATGCAACTTTTTTTTTAAAATAATAATTAATTGAAATTGAAAATCAATGTCATATAGATTTAACATATAAATATTTATGATATTGCTATCAGGATTCAACCGTGTAATTTCGAGTCAAACTCATTGACCCATGTTTCATGAGTAGTGGTTCAACAAGAACCCATCTCTCATGATATCGAATGGTCCACTTAGCACTCATTCGATGCAATGAGTGCTAAGTGGACCATTCGATATCATGAGAGATGGGTTCTTGTTGAACCACTACTCATGAAGAACATGGGTCAATGAGTTTGACTGGTTGAATCTGATAACAATCATTATTCTGTGAAAATACCTCCTACTTATCCAATTGAGCTAAGGGGCTCTATGCTGAATGGTTCATAAGGCACAACACTGAAGGTTTTGCAAATGGGAGGTAACAACTCAGCGGGCTTAACCTTGGAAACTCCACTTTGGTTAGCTGGCAAATAAGCGTCTTGGGATGGGTGACCTCAGGGGCTGGACAGTCTTCACCTGCGTGAGCATCACCTAGATGCAATGAGTGCTAAGTGGACCATTGATATCATAGTGGGTTCTTGTTGAACCACCTATACTCATGAAACATGGAGTCTATTCAATGAGTTTGACTCGAAGAAATTACGGTTGAATCGATAGCAATATCATAATTTGACCTGTGTGGAAAAAATACCTCCTACTTATCAATTGATGAGCTAAAGAACTATTATGAATGGTTCATAAGGCACAACACTTCGAAGGTTTGCAAATGGGTAACAACTCAAGCGGGCTTAACTTAGCGGAAAAACTCACAGTTAGTGGCGCTTATTCAAGCTTGACTCTTTGGATGGGTGACAGCCTCGGACAGGACCAGTCACTTCACCTCATGTGAGCATCACCTAGATGCAATGAGTGCTAAGTGGACCATTAGATATCATGTGAGATGGGTTCTTGTTGAACCACTACTCATGAAACATGGGTCAATGAGTTTATTTCGAAATTACCGCAGTTGAATCTGTGCCAATATCATAATTTGACAGCTGTGGAAAAAATACCTCCTGCTTATCTAATTGATGGCTAAGGCTCTAATGAATGGTTCATAAGGCACAACACTTCTTTGAAGGTTTTGCAAATGGGGTAACAACTCAGCGGGTAACCTTGGAAAACTCCTGGTTAAGCAGCGCTTGTTTGGGCGATCTGGGATGGGTGACCGGTGCTTCACCTCACAATGAGCATCACCTAGATGCAATGAGTGCTAAGTGGACCATTCGATATCATGAGAGATGGGTTCTTGTTGAACCACTACTCATGAAACATGGGTCAATGAGTTTGACTCGAAATTACACGGTTGAATCCTGATAGCAATATCATAATTTGACACGCTATGGAAAAATACCTCCTACTTACCATATAAATATTTATTATTTTAACTTGGACAAATAAATGGCCATAAATCCCCTTTTGAGGACGAAGAGAGCGGCAGTGTTCCATTGTCACTGTGGTGGAAACAGAATGAAAAAAAAATTGTTCATTTCTATTTCAGTTATAATCCTACATTGCCAATGCCATTGCCATCCACGGCCAATCTCAATCTCAATCTCACTGCATTATGTAGGGGGGGTCGGTTGAAAGAGGCGCTACACATTCTCCTTACTACACATAACCCACCTGTAGAGTGTTGTACATATCTTCAACTATTGGAGGCTTATGCTTCCCAGAAATTCCTATCAGAGGGTAAGCAAATCCACTCTCATATCGCCCATATGGGATTTGATTTTGCTACAGCCACAGTTTTTCAAAATAAGCTTATCAACATGTATGTCAAGTGCGGTAGTTTGGTGGATGCTCGTAGAGTGTTTAATGGCATCACTGAACCAGATGTCATTTCATGGAATATCATAATTGCAGGTTACAGAAGATTTGGGTTTCCTCGCGAGGCACTGATATTGTTTCATCAAATGCAACGAACAGGTGTCCAACCCGATCATTTTACCTTTTCCAGCATACTCCCAGTCTGTGCCAAATTAAGAGCTTTGGAGCAAGGCATGGACATTCACCAAAGCATAATGGAAAGGGGATTTTTATCAGATGTAGTTACAAATGCCCTGGTTGATATGTATGCAAAATGTGGAAGAATACGTGAAGCACGTGAACTGTTTGACAAAATGCTTGAAAAGAATGTGATATTATGGACTGCAATGATTGTAGGATATACACAAATTGGTGATCTTGAGGAGGCTTTATGGCTTTTTAAAGAAATGCCGCAAAGAGATGTGGTCTCATGGAATGCAATGATTGCAGGATATGCGCAAAATGGGTCTGTTGATATGGCGTTAGAAATTTTGAAGCAAATGCAATTGGCAGGAGTGATGCCAGACTCCACAACCTTTGCCAGCATCCTCCCAGCCTGTGGCAAAATGGGAGCTTTGAAACATGGCCTGAACATCCATCGAAGTGTGATTGAAGGCGGTTTTTTCTCAGATGTGGTAGTTGTAAATGCCCTGGTAGATATGTATGCAAAATGTGGAAGCATGCACATGGCACGTGAACTCTTTGACAAAATGCCTCAAAGAGATGTGGTTTCCTGGACTGCAGTTGTTGCGGGGTATGTACAAACTGGTGATCTTGACGAGGCTTTAAGGCTTTTCAAAGAAATGCCTCAAAGAAATGTGATCTCATGGAATACAATAATTGCAGGATATGCACAAAATGGGTTTGTTGAGAAGGCATTGGAAACTTATAAGCAAATGCAATTGGCAGGTGTAAAGCCAGTCTCCACAACCTTTGTAAGCATCCTCCCAGCCTGTGCCAAAATGGGAGCTTTAGAACAGGGTAGACAAATCCATCAAACTATAATTGAAAGTGGATTACTGTCAGATGTTGTGGTTGCAAGTTCCCTACTAGACATGTATGCAAAGTGTGGAAGCATACGCACGGCACACAAACTGTTTGACAACATGCCTCAAAAAGATGCGGTCTCATGGAATACAATAATTGTAGGTTATGCACAAAATGGATTTTCCAAAGGTGCTCTCAAACTCTTTGAACTAATGAAGCACTCTGGAACAGACCCTGACCATATAAGCTTCTTTTGTGTTTTATTAGCATGCATCCATGCAGGCTTAGTGGATGAGGGCTGTAAATACTTCAATGCCATGAGTGACTCTTATCGCATCGTGCCTACATTTGATCATTATGTGTGCATGGTTGACCTTCTTGGCCGCGCTGGCTATCTTGAGGAAACTCTAAACTTTATCATTAAAATGCCTATTAAACCTATGGTGGTTGTGTGGACGTCTTTGCTTGGTGCCTGTAGATCACATAAGAATATAGAGTTGGGAGTTTTTACAGCAACTCTTATATTTGAGCTGGATCCAAAATATGCTGGGACTTATGTTCTTCTAGCAAACATCTATGCAGAAATGGGCAGGTGGAGTGAGGTTCAAAAGGTAAGGCAATTAATGAAAGACAGAGGAATTAACAAGATACCTGGATGTAGTTGGATAGAAGACCAGAAAATGGTACATGCTTTTTGTGTGGGAGACAGATCCCACCCACAGACACATGAGATATATGCAAAGTTGGATGAATTGTCTTGGGAGATGAAGGCAGCAGGGTATTTTCCAAATCCAAGATATGTACTGAATGATGTGGAAGAGGAGGAAAAAGAAATATTTCTCTGCCACCATAGTGAGAAGTTGGCAATTGCTTTTGGATTGTTAAACACACCCCCTGGAACAACCATTAGAGTCGTGAAAAACCTTCGAGTATGTATTGACTGTCACAATGCAACCAAGTTTATCTCCAAGATTGTTGCAAGACAAATTGTTGTGAGAGATGCGAATCGGTACCATCATTTCAAACAAGGGCAATGTTCTTGTCGAGATTATTGGTGATACTCAGTGAAACAATTTGTAAAAATAAGTTTGCACCAAGGCATACATGTCATTCCTCAGTGACGACGAAGAAACCAGATTCTATTTCCATTTCTAAAATGTGTTATTTGCTGTGTCTGAAGATCTAGAGGATGCTGTTAACTCGATAAAATCAGATTTAGAGCGTGCAATATGCACAACTGCCTATATATACTGAAGGGTATCTGTTAAAGCTCGGTTTTATGATATTGTTATGGTGTCGTATAAAATTGAAATGTTTTCAGGAAACCTGCACGTGTCTCGAACGAAAAGATGGAGGAGGAAATGAAGAATGGGAAAAGAAAAAGGAGTGAAAAGCTGCTCGGTCAATAGGAAACGGAAAGATGCTTGGGCAACATGAAATGTGACAGACAAGGGCTTACAATCCAATGATTGGAGATGATGTGGGGAGCATCTCTTGATTCTTTAACTTGGCCATTTTGTATCATTCTTTTGTCTCAATTAATTGTATTATTTTGTACCAGATTACTTGAGCAAAATAATGTGACATCCATCTTATTTATGGTTAGAGATTTTAAATGCTGCTTTGCCCTCGAGTGGGTTATGGAGATGTTTAATATCAAAGAAATAAATTGCTTTACATAAATAATTTAGGTTAATTGAATAAATGTAAGTAATTAAGTAGAATGATTTTAGATTAAATTTAACTCTGGTTCGATAAAATTGAATTGTTATGTTTAAAAATTACATGAAGAGAATAGATATGCTTAGCTTTGGGGATAGTAGTGAGAGATACTATTAATGTCAATTGGAATCATTCACCACACATACAATATTGATGTTGTCTAGAAATGTCTTGATCTTTATGCAACCTCGGAAATTTTTGTGGTTCAAATCCAAGATCCTTAGGTTTGAACATGAGTATTGTGGCCTTGATTCGATGTGTGTGAATTAACCTAGCCATGTAGGAATGAACTAATAGAATGTATGTGTAGAGATTTGTTTGCCTTTACCTTCCCTATGTTTGAATCTATCAAGAAATGTCTATAAATACCTTTGTGGAGATTGTCAAATCGCTATGGTTAAGTTTTTTTCTGGTCAACCTCTTAGATGGACGGACTTTATGGTTCTAAGCAAAAACTTATGAACAACACTCACAATCATGTAGAAGTCTTGTATGATTTAGATGTGGTGTGTTATTTTTATGCTCTAAATCCAAATATTCCAAGAATGGTTGCTCCTTATTTGACCATGTAGTTTGCCTATAAAATTAATTGCGTATTGAATCACTTTAAATACCAAGACATAGCAACAATTAGAAAAAAACATTTGTGAAGTCAACTCATTACAACTAGTGAAAAGGGGTAGAAAAGATGGAATTTAAATTATGAGCTTTCAAGCTTTAGATTCAATCTAGAGGCACAAAAGTGAACTAGCTAGGGAAAATGATCAAATTGAAGCGGGAAGCCAATGTATGGAAGTTGGCGTAAATATGGGTGTAACAAATGGCTAATAAAATGAGGAATGTGTGGGAATGTGTGTAAATGAAAGGGAATAAGGATAGATAAGGATTAGGATATGAGCCAAACTTGGCACAAGAGTGTATCATTTGTCGATATGTAATTATATTAAGATGTTCCATCAACATGGGCCCAAAACTAAATAGGAACTAGTAGGGGTATGCAAATTTCACCCTTGCATTTTTCCCTCACTTTTAAGTGCATCTGAATCTAACATGAACATGCATCTCAAAGTATATGATCATTCTAAGCCATACATGAAAAGTAGTATTCACACATTTCAAGGATATTTGATCTATGTAAAGTAATGAACTATTATTAGATTCTT
>VDFB02115586.1:0-16225 GCA_007258455.2 Sequoia sempervirens | reverse complement strand
TGGTGTCACCTTTGATTTTTTCATGGCCTTTAGTAGTGCCAATAATTCCATGGAAGTGAGGGGGATTTCCTTGCCAGTTACTCCACAAGTTATAGCCAAGGTAATAGGGTTACCTGAGATGTGGGAGGTGTCTTTTCCATCAGTAGTGAATAGGGTTTCCAAGCTTCAACTACAATCCCAATGGTTCTTGAGACAAGGTGAAGTGTTGCAAACCACTCCTAAGCAAGGTAGTTTGCAGTCTTCTCTTCTTGAGCATTGGGTCATTGTGGCCAAGATTGTAACCTAGTATGTTAAGGAAGAAGGAAGGTATGCATATTTCTTTTCCCATCATTTCAGGTTGCTCTCTCATTTATGCCATAATGATTTGGTTAATCTCCCACATTATATTTTCAATTCAATAAAGAGAATGAGTCTAGATGTGCAAAAAGGACACCATAACTCTGTAGCACACCATGGTTTGATAAAGTTACTCATTATGCAGTGTTTAGCTCAAATTGTGCCTTTGGTTAGTTGGGTCGTATTCTAAAAAGAAGACATTCCCTCTATCTTCGGCCCCATCGAGTAAGCTTGTGACCCATGAAACCAAGGATAGTAGTCAAAACTTTGAAGACCAAGATGATGAATTTGATGAAAACCTAGGGCAGTTGGATTAGGATACAAAAACCTATGGAAGTGAAAACCCTAGTGAAGAATTTGAGGTTTTACAATAAGAAAATTCAATACGGGGTAGTAGTGATAAATAGGTTAAATTAGGCATTCATACTAGGAAATTCAAAGATATTGTTGGTGTTAGTACTCCACCTGTGCTAACCCCTTATAACACTAGATTTAAAAGGAAGTACGAGGAAGCTACTTCTGGTTTGCAATAATTAGCTACTGCTGCCTATACCATAAATCAAAACCCTAATGTGGAAATTGTGGCCACCAATTGCTTGAAAGGAAAAGATAGGCAAGGTCATGAATAAAGATGGAAAAATAGAAATAAAACGAGGCAAGGCATAACCAAGCCTAAAACCCCTAAGGAGCAAGGAGAGTCAGATAACTAAGAAGAATAAATATCTGCTAGTCCTCATAACCAACATGAAGAGGGCGGCATGAGTAAACAATCTAAAACATTTCTACTAAGACACCTTTATAGGAATTGGGAGGTAATTCTCCAAAGGTGAAACAAAAGTTGGTGAATCAGGATACTAGTGTTTCTCCCCATGATTGTGGTTTTGATGACCAAGATCCAAATCCAAAAATTGCAATGAACACCTCTCCTAGCCATGACATACTTAAGGAAGATACAGAGGAAAATTCCAATGAAATCTTGCAGATAGAAGAATTTTATGTAGAAGAAATCAGGGCCTTATAGGAAAAAGTAAGTTGGTTGGTAGCCCAAATGAAACTCCTTCAACCACAATTGTAGCAAGTCTATGACAAGAACCAACAATAGGATGAAGAGATAAAATAATTAAGACATTAGTTGGAGCAGTTGATTTAGGGACATAACCCAACCATGGCAGGGTATATAACTCTGGAAGAGCATGGGAAGGTGATTGACAGTTTGAAGGCCTCATGGGAAGATAATATTGTTGAAGAACATATGACTATAGAGTACCACCAGGGTAAAATTAATGAACTAAAGGCTGCAATGGAACAAAAGATTTCAATAGACTACATCTCTAAAGTTGAGCATCAACAAGTAATCCAACAGTTGAAGGAGTAGTGGGGCAAAGAGATATTGGCATTAGTGCAAAGATTGACAGATAATTCAGCTTGATTTGTAATTTTTTGCATGAGGACATGCAAAATCTTCAGATGGAGGGAAATGATGGGTTAAATTATGTCATCAATTTTAGTTTGAATTCACCTAGTTTTTTGTCCATTATAAGCTTACCTTTTTCCCCCTTTTCCCTTAAGTTTCCATGATATTTGTGAAAGATTAAAGTTAATTAATATGAATAGAAGGATACAAAACATTTGGTAATTAATCAATTTTGAGTACTAATTTTGGTGGATATTGTGAACATGGGTTTTTGGAGGTTGAAGGAACGCATAATGGAGACTTCCTAGAGGATATCGTGGTCTTTTTAATTATTGCCATCTAGTTTTTGTCTAATTAATGGTCTGGTAATTAGGTTGTATAAGTCGGTTTTGGAGTATTTGGAAAATAGTAGGCCGTAGGCCACGTTACTATTTTCCAAAACTGATCAAGTAATTCTGGTCATAAACTTTTAATCGGTGGTCATATCTATTTTAGTTTTTTGTTTTGTATCGAGACATATATATTCTCTCTTTCGAGCATGGAAACAATCTTAATCTTGAAGTTCAAATTAATATAAGAAAAGGACTATTGAAGTGTTGAATCTGCGTGTGATATAAACATTTTCCTCCATTTATTCGGTTGGGAGAAAGAACCCACTCCTTAGCCAACACTTGGACCTCTTTTCTATTGTTGTGTGTGAGTTATCATCTATGTTTGCTCAGTGATTTCATATGTTTTTGATTTGATTAAGTTTAGTGATCATGTATACATGTTATTGAATTAATTTCAATCGACGTGGTTGTGTTTTTTAAAGTGTGAAGTAAACTCTCTTTGGAAAGATTGTTAATGCATGGAATAGGTACAAAATGCAAGGACGACATGTATAAGAAAACTTGTGAAGTGTACTCTATTTTTTGAACACCAAAATAGTTTGCGCAACTTTACCAGTTCTTTTCGTCATGATACCATAGGTCCTGTCACTCAGATTGTGCATCTCCTGTCGCCTGAAAGTTGTTTAATGCACTTTTGGCATTACATCCTTTCTATCATTATTGTTAATATTTAAAAGCATTATGTAATTTTGAGATATTGATTCCAAGAGTGTGTGTAATTCCAAGATAATGATTTAAAGTTGTTAATGTTTAGATGAGGATTCAAAAGTGTATGTGTGTCAATTTAGAATAAGAAGGTAATAATTAAAAATAGGATTTTATTAAAGTTCTAGATTAAAGGTGTGTTTCGATTTAATTACGAGACTAATAAGTGTGTTTTGATTTAATACCCTGGAAATGCATATATCCCCACTTGATTTACTAGTTCTAGCCCTTAGGTAAACAACCTCAATACCTTTCATCAGTTTATATTCCCTGGATTGACACATAGGAATAAACTGAGGGAAAGCCATACCAATTGGATCCATAGAACTATTCGAGAAGATTATAAGAGATAAAAGTTTACCTTGTTTGCAGTCCATAGTTTTTCCCTATAGAAGGAACCAAATATATTGGATGTATACTAGAAAGAATCTATTCATACTGCAATATACATACTCAAAAGAGTACAAGCAAGAATAAACATTTCAAAAACTTCTTTTGAACTATGGTATGGAAGAAATCCTATTGTCAAATATTTTAGAGTGTTTGGAAGCGAATGTTATATCAGAAGAGATGAAGAAAACTTGGGAAAGTTTGATGCAAGGTGAGATGAAGGAATCTTCCTTGGATATTATACAAGAAGCAAGGCTTGTTGGTTCTACAACAAGAGGTTGAAGAGAATAGTTGAAAGTGCAAGGTCAAAGTAGATGAAGAACCACATAAAAGCTTAGTACTAATAGAAGGTTATGAATCTAATGAGTCCTCTTGCAAAGAAGAAGGAAAAGAAGAAGAAAAGGAAAAGGAGATTCAGGTTGAAGAGGAAGAATCCTCGAAAAGGATTCCTAAGACTCCTAGGTATGTGCATAAGAATCATTCTAAAGATTAGATTATTGGTGATAGGAGCAGAGGCATGTTGACAAGAAGAAAATCTACTACAACAGAAGAATAGGTAAATTTGTGTCTACTTTCCAAAGTAGAACCTAAGACAATGATCGAGGTATGTAAGGATGAGAATTGGACCAAAACTATGGAAGAAGAATTGATACAGATTGAGAAGAATCAAACTTTGGAATTAGTCCCAAGACCATAAAACAAGAATGTAATAGGAAATAAATGGGTATTCTAGAACAAGCTGAATGAGAATGGAGAAGTTGTTAGATAAGGCTAGACTTGTGTGTAAGGGCTACTCACAAGTGGAGGGAATAGGATTTGAGGAGAAATTTGCTCCAATGGTAAGAATGGAGGCCATTAGGATTTTTTTTGCCTTTGCAACACATAAGGATTTCATGGTTTATCAAATGGATGTGAAGTTTGCATTCTTGAATGGTGAGTTGGAAGAAGAGGTATACATTGAATAACTAGAAGGATTTTAGTTATCAAATAATCCTAATATGGTTTACAGATTGAAGAAAGCAGTGTAAGGTCTCAAGCAAGCTCCATAGCTTGGTATGCAAGACTGGATAGGTACTTGTTGATACATGGATTTAACAAAGGTACTACAGATAGCAATCTATATTTCAAAGTTGAAGAAGAAAAAATATTAATTGTAGTATTGTATTTTGATGACATAATATTTGGAGGAAATGCAGGTATGTGCAAGAGATTTATAGAAGATATGTAGAAAGAGTTTGAGATGTCAATGTTTGGGGAGATGAATTTCTTCCTTGGGCTACAAATTAGTCAGACAGGAAAAGGAATATTCATTTCATAGTCAAAGTATGTCAAGGAAATGCTGAAGAAGTTTGGAATGGAAGGCTCTAAACTGGTATGTACTCCTATGGTTACTGGTTGCAAGTTGAGAAAGAATGTTGAATCTCCTAAGACTGATCAGAGCAAGTACAAATCAATGATTGGTGGACTGCTATATCTAACTGCAACTAGATTGAATATCATGCATGCAATTTGTCTTGTACCTAGATTTCAAGAAGATCCTAGAGAATCACATGTGGCAGCAGTAAAGAGGATATTTAGATATTTGTAAGGCACTTCAAACTATGGTCTATGGTATCCAAAGGATATTGATTTCTCTTTAAGTGCCGATACTGATGCAGATTGGGTAGGTTGTGTGGATGATAGAAAAGGTACAAGTGGAAGTGATTTCTTTCTTGGAAGCAAATTGGTTTAATGGTTGAGTAAGAAGCAGGACTCAATTTCATTATCTACTGTAGAAGCAAAGTATATAGAAGCAGCATCTTGCTACACACATGTGTTTTGGATGAAGAAAAAATTAAAGGATATTAGAATTTCATATGATGAACCTATTTTTATCTTGTGTGATAATACAAGTGCTATCAATATATCAAAGAATTTAGTGATGCATTCAAGGACAAAATATATCTCAATTCGGTATCACTTCTTGAGAGAGAAGCCTGCAAAAAATAAGGTGAAGCTAGAGTATGTACCTACAAAGGATCAAGTTGCAAATATTTTCACGAAAGCTCTTCCTAAAGATAAATTTTATTATCATTGAGAAAAGTTAGTTACTCCCCTCTTTCAACTAGATGCATAAGAGTGTGCATCAGTTTGGAGGTAGAAGCAATTCAAGATTTATTCTTTCATTCTGACTAATGAAGGTTATTCTCAAGGGGAGTAGGTAGTAGTATTGTTGGTTGGTGAAGTCAAATGGAGCATATTTTGTGCCCCTAAGGGGAGGAAAAGCAAGTTTAGTTGCTTGTTGATGTTGCAAGCGGTGTATGCAAATGATGTGCAAAATGTATTTGAGGTTTCCTTTGTCATTTTCAAAGGGAGAGAAAAAATATTACAATATAGGAGAGATTTGGATGAGTCTATGGGTCTCTTTTCACCGGGAGCGTCAAAGGGGAGAGAGAATCTAGAAATATGGAGAGATTTAGTATGAAAAGGAAAAGCATTGTCCGAAAAGAAAAGGAAACAAAAGGGGAGAGAGCTGGTGCTGTTGCGAGAAGTATGTGAAGAGGATACGAAGAGCAAAGTGTTACCGGAAACTGGCGGGGAGCTGTTTGTTGTAGAGCTATTGGTTGTTTTTGTTATTGATGGTTTTAAAGTCAATGCTGCTTACCACCGACAAAGGAGATTGTTGAAGCTTGATATTTTGGGTGTTGTCATTGATGTCAACCCTGTAATGAAGAGAGTGTTGGATTCTATTAGTGTTGATGATGTCAACCCCTAGCATTGGAGTTGTTGGATGCCTAGAGTTGTTGGTATTGATGTCAACACAATGTTGGTGTTGTCATTGATGTATTACTTTAGTATAGTTGTAGAGTTGTGTTTAGAGAGATAGAGGCTTTTGATGTTGTACATGTGTTGCAAAGATCTTAGTATTGTTGATCACGGTTCACTTGGTTTCCAAATGCTTTTGAGAAAATTTGAATAAAGAAAGTTTATTGTGATAGAGTGGTGTTCTACTGCTACATTTCTTCATGGTTGAAGATATGCTTGCATGGTTTGAATATGATGATTAAAGGTGTTGAGGTTCTATATCCATAGTTTTAGGTTCTCAATTGTTACTGCTGAAAGTTGTGTTTGACAATATATCTATTTGGTGAAATAAGGTGTGGGAGAAATGAGATTGCTCTACATTTCTCTACGGTGAAGATTCATGTCTTGTAGATCTAGGAACATGCTTATATTGTTTGTATCTATCTTCCTTGAATTTTTAGGTGTTATGGTGTTCCTCAAAGTTGTTTGGTGTGTTGGATGTCTATGCACGGTATGCGGCTACACAAAATGAAGGTCTTCTTAAGTTTGGTGGTTGTAGTAGTAGTGTAATATTGATGATGTGGAATATTTTTGAGATGTTGTGAAGTGTTGTTTTGTTTCCACGAGATGTTTTGGACACGGAGAAGTGTGTTTGGAGTCACTTGATAGTTTTAGTGTAGGTTTGGCCAACCTAGTGTGCTACGCCGATTGTGGGGGATGATTATTGTTTGTGGAAGTGTTGAGAAGCATGTGTAGATTTGGGTCCCAATTAAGTTTGACATGGTATGCCTTCACTTCTTTACACCATGGAAGTGTTTGGTGCTGACCTATTTGATGTTACAGGTTGAGGTGCATATGTTTCCTTAAGGCCAACCTAATTGAGTTTTTAGGTTGTGGATGGTACAAATACAAGGTGATTTTTGTGTGGATTAGGGTGTGATGAGAAAAATGTGAAAGTGTTCAAGTGTGGTGATCTGAGTCGAGCTTTAATTCTTATGACTCCTAGATGCGATTGAGCAAAAGGTGTCTACATTCTAATTTGTTGGATGAGTTTTGTGCTAATGGACTATGACCTTCAACATAAAGATGCATTGTTAGAAGTTCAAATTGTCAATGAACCACCCCTTCTTCTATCTTCTTTCTTCTAAGCATTGAGTCCTTTAGCGGTGAGCCCTTCTTTCTTTTGGGTAGTGATCTCTCCGGTGAGTGATCCTATTGTATTTGTTGTTGCTATTACTTTATATTGTGAGCTAATCCTCACTTTGTGGTTTTCCCTTCTTGGGTTTTCCAAAGTAAATATGGTGTTCTTATGTGTTTGATGTGTTTGCATTACTATTTCATATGTTTACATTACGCTAATGCATGATAAGGTTTTAAGGGCTAATAAAGATCTAAATGTTAATAAGGGTTTTGATGTACAATTGATTCACCCCACCTCATCTTAGTTGTCCTATGCATCTAACAACATAAAGGTGTGTCCCACTTTTAGCTTATGTAGGACACTCAAAACAACATATTTTTAATTAATTTTAATTAATATCACTTTTAGCAAGAAAAATGTTAAGAATTTAAAACATATATGAACTAGTAATTTTTGAGATTTCATTTAAAGATTATAAATATATATTTTAAATTAAAAAATATATCTTGTCTCATTTTTTAATCATTTGTTAATAACTTGTTTCTTATATTTTATAGTATTTTTAATGAGTGATATTTTCTCATCCAACATAATATTTTTATGAACTAAGATCGATTCATAATTTCTTAAATAATGATTATCAAGACAAATATCTATTCCAGATGCATATTTTTTATATTTTTTATATGTTTTACTTATTTATTCAAATTAAATTATAATTTAAAGTAACATTTTATTATCTAGCATATGTTTTTTGTATATATATCTAAATTATTATTTTTTTTTGAAAGAAGGACATCAATATAGAGTGCAATCATATTTTTCAAAAAAATCTATTTTTATTTTTTTTCACATGCAATGAATAAAGACATTTATGGTTGATAAAAATTCATGCTTACTAGAAATAAAAAATAAATATAATAATTAAACAAAAAAATCATAAAATTTTAGATTTTTTGAAAATTTAATTCCAAGGAATACAACTGTATAAAATCTTAGACCATAGCAATTTTAGTTGATTGTTGAAGCCTTACTCTAAATCATATTTTCCATCCAAAACCAAGTGAGCAGAAACTAAAGTTTAAGAAAAGGGTCTTCAAGTGAAGGAGCTTCAATCAAAGGCCCTTCACTGAAGTTACTTTTAGTTGAAGCCCTTTTTATTAAGCATTTTGAGCATGCAACTTAAAAAATGAGAAAAATACCTTCATTTAAACTCACTATTCTTCATTCAAAGATACCTTAATGTAAACCTTGTTTACACATCTAGCAAGCCTTGTACCTTTGAATTAAGGCCCTTCATTCAAAGGTTTTCTATGATTTTTATTCTTTAGGACATATTTTTGTGAAATGTCCCACAAGGAGGAAAATGCCTTATACTTCCACCTAGTTTTTTGTGGCTCAATCTCGAGAGGCAAGTGGGAAGAACTAAAAATCCTAAAGGACTATAGAGCTATGTTTAAATTCATTGGATCACTGAAATAAATTCTCTCATATTGAAGATAATGGCTTGGCAAGAAACTGTTAGTAGAATGTAGGATGTCAAATAATTATTTTTTAGACCATCAAAATGACTCAAAATTGGCTCTTTTATAAACAAACACTAAATGAAAATCATGCACTCAAAAGGTGGATTTGGATTAGGTTTAGTTAAAGGAGGAACCAAAGGAAAACTAAAAAAAATCATCATTTGAAAATGAATCACATGTATAAGTAAATTAAGTGAACTCATTTATTTGTAGAAGGTCATAATTTTGGATAGTCATGAAATCATTGAAGAAAAAACATAATTCTCATAGAAAAAATCACAAAATTTTGTGATGAACCTAGAAAATTCATGGAAAACAAAGAAATACCATGATAAACTTTCATTCATCACGAAAAAAGACTCAAAATTCCACATTGAATTTTCTATGAAGCAAACAATCAAATTTATAGGTCAAAAGGAAGAATACATAAGAAAAAGTGAGGAGTGATTAGGTGGTCCTAAAATATTGATAATGGGACCTAATCTTATAGACATGTTTTAGCTTCCACATAGTCATTTTCACAAATTTCATTTAGGATTATTAAGGATTCTTAGTCATCACCAAACCTACCTACCATGTTCATCCATTCAATTTTGGGCACTCACAATGACATCATTCTATTATGGAGATGTCTTATATGGTTATTGCTTCATTATCTACCACTCTACAACCTATTACCCACATGATGAAAATTACACATCTAGATTGAGTGGTGTCATGGGCACCTTTGGGTCTTTCCTTAAGGAATTTGAACAACAAAACTTCCATACTGATGATGGAGACCCCCCCCCCAAAAAAAAAAAGATTTAAAGAGACTATAATAGCATGAATTATTGGTAATTGTGTAGAGATTAAAATACTAGGTTGCACACACATAAATGTAGCTATTGAAATGCAATAATGGATTCTATTGTGTCATTTTCTTAAATGGTTTTCTCTTTTTTATGTGCTTCTTGTATGCTACCTTTCTATAAATCCACATTTTTATGTTTCTATGAAAAGGGATAGGGAAGTGAACTCAAGTGAAAAGGTAAACATTGAAATTAGAAAATCATCTTTTGAACATTGTGGATGCTACAATGTGGGCATAGTGATGTCTAAAGTGGTTAGATGATAGTGAATAAAATGGAACTTGAGAATTTATGTCTAAAAAGACTAATTGTGAAATAAATTGTAGGATTAGAGATAATTTGCACATTGAATGATCAAAGGTACTTATCATACTATTTATTAAAGTGAAGGGGCTAAGAACAGGTGTTAAACAAGAGGGGAAAGTTCTAAGTAGGCACTTCTCACCTCTAACTAAATCTAACAAAAATGATCAATGATTTAAAAATTAGCTATCAAAAAATAATGAAACCGCTAAATAAGGTAGCATAAGTCGTTTAAAAAATATTCACATTTGAACAATCAAATAATTATTATGAAAATTTCAACGAGTGTAGTGTAGTGGCAAGTTGTAGTTTGGGTACCTTAGGTGATTTTATTAAATCCCTTCAAGGAAGGGATGAGGTCCACATACTTATTCACAACATTCCAAGATACAATTTTTAGGTGCATATTTAGAAAAAATTCTAAATATTAAAATAAAATATATAAGGATATGAAAATTATTTGGTTAAATAATGATTAAATAAATTTTTATATGCCCTCCATCAATTAAACTTTCAAGGTTCTAGTGATTTCATAAAGGGGCTTAGGTTCTTACTTTTACTTTGATAACATTTCCATGGAATTAAAAAATGGAGGTATATGATTAGAATGAGTCTTTCTTAAAAAATAGGAGCTCCACATTTCTAGTTTTAATATTTAACTTGGTATTGAGGACGAGAGTTAAAAGTTCTCAACTAGTTTAGGTAATTTTTATGTTTATGTGGCAATTGACAAGGCATCTTTGTCTAAATTCTATTTAAAAAAAATAAAAAAATATGGATTAGATATTTATACATAGTTTCTATAATTTTCCATATGAAATTCATCTCTTCTATTAAAACATTATTTCTACACAAAAAACTTTAAAAAACACAAGATACCACAAGGTCATATCTCAAGTGGCAAGGACAATGGTATATTCCTTGATTAAAGTTTGAATGGACTAGGCTTGACTCCTAGATGACTTTGACAAATTGAATCCTTATACTAGTACAACTTAAATTAAGATTAGACAAAAATAGCAATATCTATGTAATCATGTTGTTGATAAATAAGAAATATTTTCCACAATTCAAATTATGATATTGTTATTTGTGTACTTTTTTGAGTCAAACTCCTTGACCCATATATCATGAATAGTGATTCTCATGACAAATAAATTCATGCAAAACACTATTCATGATATAACTATACAACAAATCGTGATAACAATATCATACTAATATAATTTTTATAAAAAACCATCTTAGACTTCAAATTCAAAAATTCAAATTGTGAATTTTTCTCTAATAATCCAAATAACTTTACCAAAGACCACTTGAGATTTTTCTCTCCATTTTTTCTTTGATACCTAGTAAGAAGAAAAAAAACAATAAAATAATGTTCATGAAATCAGCTGACAAATCCCAACTTTTCATAACCAACGGCCTACAAAATTCAAGAAAGCTCTGCATGAAAACCTACTGCTATCCAACGGAAATAGCAGAGGCAGTGGGGCCCGGGCAGCCCCATCCGTAGGACCAGCAGGTTAGAAAGCAGAGCGCAAGGCCCAAGCTTCAAGGGGACAAAGGAGAGGCAATTTCACATTTATAGCCAGACAACAAAGCGCCTTATGGTTGGCCGCCCCTACCGATAAATTTGGATCTGACAGCAGAGATCTTTCCCGGCCAGTGGGACCGATTTACCGGGAATACTCAAGTAGACTGTACTCGGAGATCTTCTCGCTGACGGTCGCCGGCGTTCTGTGCGTCTGATAGTTCGCTGGATATTCTAGCAATACATCTTTCTCAGACTGCAAATTGACTGTAATCGGCGAAGAGGATAGCCATTGGCGGAGCATTCAAGCTCCAAATATTAAACATATCATGACATTTCAGGCAACTTGGTATATTTATTTTTAGATAATGACGCAGCTGTCCCCAACGGTAATCGGATTCAAGTTACGGTGGCCCCTGAATAATATATATTCGTATTAATCCTCTTTCTGAGCGTGGGTTTTGGAATCCTCAGCCTGGAACACGGTTACCATTAAATGTGGGGTGGAAGGTGTTTTACGTTTGACGATGATGGGTGGCACTGATTGTGTGGGCGCAGAGGATGTCACGTTTACGTTG
Source organism: Sequoia sempervirens (assembly GCA_007258455.2). Classification (NCBI taxonomy): domain Eukaryota; kingdom Viridiplantae; phylum Streptophyta; class Pinopsida; order Cupressales; family Cupressaceae; genus Sequoia; species Sequoia sempervirens. Next base: position 4,271 of record VDFB02115586.1, on the reverse strand, counting down.
GATGAATTCCCTCGCCATCACCATCATCAATGGAGACTACAGAGACGATGATTGATGAATACCTGAATCTTGACTTTTCAAAAGTTGTGATGTAATGTCTGTTTGTTTCAGGATAAGGTAGAGCAGAGGAGGGAGCTTCTTTCATTGTGTCAAGAAATAAAACACTTTTTCTTTGCCAGATCCTTGGATAAAGCAATAAAATACTCATGACAAGCATATAATAACTACAATAATGAGTTGAGAGAGTGGTAATATTAAATACTAGCACTTGCACCCAATGGGGGTTCGAGGGAGACGCCGATAGGAAAATAAAGAAGAAGCAACAATGAATTGTCTAAATATGCAGGTGGTGGTAGTAAAAGATATTTGTATAAAGTAATGCACTATACAGGAAAAGCAGGTACAATCTTTTGTTGGGTTTGTTCTCTATAAACAAGGAAATCCCTTTGAATAATTTGTAGCAAGTTTGCACAAGTCAAATTTACATAAGAGCATCTATATGTCTTTTTTAAAGACATGCAATGTCTAAGAAGTGAAAGACAATGTCTTTTTTAAAGATTCTCCAGTAGTGATAGACCACCTGTAAAAGCCAAAATGTGTAATTGATTAGTTTTAGTATTGATACTCTATTAAAAAAAAGGACAATAAAAAATGTATAACTTTGAGATAATTAATTGTACATACCTAAGCATGTTGTTGTGAGAGCAAGTGCAAGCGAGCTTCTTCTTTCTTCCTGATAATGTTGTATGGATTTTTTTTCATTTTGGAGTAGCGATCAAAAGAGAATGTGGGCTCTATGCGAAGGCCACTTATGGATTTGACTTTGGAAATGGTTGTAAATGTAAGGCCTTGTCTTTCAGTTGTACCAATATTGATTGTGGCTTTATTTAGTGTAAGGCCTTGCGATTTGTGTATAGTGATAGCCCATGCCATGGCTAGTGGTATCTGTCTACGGTTGCCACGTGTCACTGGCTGTATTGGTATAGTTTTTGGGTCTGTTTCATCCCACGGTGGACCAGTGTAGTTATCGAATGTGACTATAACATATGCAGGCAATGCAGGTGGTTTTGATCCAGCAAGATATACAATATCTTTGACTTGGCCAAGTGATCCATTTACTAGTCCAGCTTGGGTCCATAGGTTTGTTGTAAGCATGACATGTTGACACTTGCTTAGTAATACCTCTTGGGGAAGTTGTTCGTCACTATGATCGACACCTAGTTTGGATTGTGTATTTTCCGCACAACTTAGTGCAATGGGGACATTAAGTAGTTCCAACATTTTTTTGTTGTGTAATGTTACCAGCTCATTTGTAGCAAATAAGTGTATTGATTGGTTGAAATGTTCTTGTTCATTCTTTGTTAGTTGCTTGTTGGTGCGAGTCATTAATAAGTCCCAATCTTGTTTTGTCGGTTCTGCATTGCGAATGTTTTGTAATGTTTGACGAAATTGTATTTGACTTGGATCATCACCTTCTTGTCTAAACATTGTTTGTAATGTAACAATTGTATTAAATTTGTGCCATAGGTTTCTTGCAGTTGTGTGTGATGCATAGATAGGCTTATCCATAACAGGTGGGAGTTGTGCAAGGTCTCCTACAAGAATTATAGACATGCCACCAAAGCAAGTATGTTGCTGATGGGGGAATGTTTCACATAACCTACTATCAATTTTCAATAGAAGTTTAGGCCCAATGAAGCTCATCTCGTCAATGAGAATGTATTGTATATTTTTCATGTCTTCCTGGAATGTTGTCAGTGCTTGTCCTTGCAATGGTTTCATTTCTCTAATTGGAATCTTGAGGGCTGCATGTATAGTTGAGGCATGTATGTTAAATGTTGCAATTCCTGTTGGAGCAAGAACAAGGAGGGGGTTTACTCTTGTTGGTATGCAAGTTTGCAATGCATTTCTTATGCAATGAATTAGATAGGATTTTCCAGTGCCAGCAGTTCCTTGTATGACCATATGTAACGGTTGGTTGAAGCATTTCTCCATTGAGTGGTTTGTTATTATATTCAGTGCTAGTTGTTGTTGGGGTGATAATGTATAGTTGTGGTGGTTCATATTTGAAGGGGAATGCAAATCTTGTTGAGACATCTTGTTTGTGTGCAAAAATTGAAGGGCAACATCATGTAGATTTGTAGGGACATTATGATTTTCCCAATTGTGATTGTTATCAAAATCACGTCGACCCAACATATCAAGTTCATTCAAGTCTAGATTATTAGTGATGCCCAATTGAGATAGTAACTCCCATTCGCTCATTTCTATAGTTTCTTGTTGATCCATATTATCATCAGAAAAATATTCGTCTTCAAGAACATCTTCAGTTTGTTCAGTACGATTAACATGCCATGGATTGTATTTTTGTGCATTCATTTGCTTCCAATGGTTGATGATTTCTTCTTTGGTAAGGCCTATATCTTCATTTATTTGTCGAAAAGGTTTATACAAAAGCAACTCACTCCAACAGAAGGTTTCAAAGTTTTCCGAGTCTTCTTTTGGAATGGTATGGAAACGTGGAAACACTTGCACAATTGCTTGTTCTTTTCTATTCAACCATTTACATCCTTTTCGAGAAGCAGCATATGTGAAGGACCTAGCTGATTCAATTAGTGATACATTTTCTAGGTGACATGGTCGGTTCATGTACGATTGTATATAGTTAGATAGTATCTCACCACCATTGCTCATTTTTTTTAGATGGTGGAACACTTTTCAGCCTACATTCAACAACACAAAATTGCGATTGCAAACAACGAGGGGTAATTTTTGTAGCATATGGCATGTTTCTTGGGCTCCTATATCTCGTTCAACAACAATCTCGGCCATGAACTTTTGATATGCTTTCAATGCTTGATCTTGCAATCTTTCATTTGAAGATATTCTTTCCAACATAGCAACACAACTTTCTGATTTTCTTTCGGCTTTAGATGCATACTTGGCAATGTATTTGAGTACAAGGAGGCATGAGATGATGGGTTGGCAATCTATATTAGCTCTCCATATAGAGAGTATCTCTGCGTTATGAATGTTTAACCTATCATCATTTCTCGATGGTTCGTAAGATTTGTTTCCAGATTCATCACATGATAAAGTGGATTCCTTGCATTCTTTCCATGGAGCTTTGTATCTGCATTCAACATGATGCCCTTTTCTGCGTAGGCATGTGCGCTATGTGCATTTAGTGTGTCTTTATACACGGTTAACTAACTCTTCATAATCAATGGATGGATCGATAGAGAATATTTCAGATGTGTTTAGTAGGCATGGATCATCCATTGGGGTTCTATGTATGATATTAATCATTTCAGATTTAGAGCGAGGGTTCCAAGCAGTCACATAGTTATCAAAGAATTCTTTTGCTTTACCCACTTGTGAACTATTTCCCCAGTCGAGGGTATCCATGTTTGGTGCATTCTTTAGCCAAAGGAACCCATGCACATGTGCAGAGCCTCGATGCTGCCATTCATACCTATACCAATAATTTGTTGCATGCAAGAGTTTCTCAATGACCTCTTCACGAAAGATTGTGAAGCGGTGATGTAGATAAAGGGATGTGGTGTGGGGGTTTCTAATCACATTGTCTATACGATGCTTGTTGGAGGCAATTGTGGAAGTATTGTCAGTTGGGAAAAGCTTATGCAATGTAGGCCACTTAGTGTCTGCTGCACTCAATGTGAAGAACAAAGTTGGGGAACCTATTTGGTTGATCATGTTTGTTAGATCAGCACGACACTTGTTCCAATAAGCCTGTGTCCCATGTAAGGCAGAGCCAAAATGCATCAGTTCTTCAGCCAATTGTTTATCCGGTAGGTTCTTGAGGTGGGCACGAAGATGTTCAATAGTTGTAGGAATATTGTCTTCGACTTTTCTTTTGATGAATATTGATGCAGTTGCTTGGCTACGATGTCTCATCATAAGATTTAGCAGGAAGTATCTAAACCGTGGATGTTGGCCAAATCTATTATCATGATATCGCATAAGATGCAAGGCATACTCATGTAGTTGCACTTCCCTAGCTCGAGGTTGCATAGGTAGTGCATTTCCATTTGGAAAAAGTGTGGGGAATGCCATGTCAAAAGGCCCCTCAGTAGTGTACTCATTTATGGGATTTGAACTTATGTTGGGCCAATGAATGATGGTATCATTCTCATTTTCTATTTGTAAAGATTCCTTAATGATTTGCAACTCACGACGTTTATTTGGTAGGCTTACCACAAATGATGTTGAATATTCCATTCCACTTTATAGATCATCTTCATTATTAG
>VDFB02115584.1:0-67315 GCA_007258455.2 Sequoia sempervirens | reverse complement strand
AGACATGTATGAAAAATGTAGCATAGAAAATTGTCACCATCTCGATATTTATGTAGTTGTGAAGTGTTTCGCGCAATGTACCAAATAATATGAATATAACCAACAAATATCTATTTTCTATAATTCATGGATTGAACTCTGTATTTTATATGCTCTCAATGTCTGTATGCTATGGAAATTCCATTAAATTTTTTTTTAAAAGTAGTATGCTATGTGTGATACTATTAACAATGTAATTATATACTGATCACTCTTTCTTTTTACATAATCTAACATATTCCAAACTTTTCATAGGCTGCCCAACACATCGAAGGCAACAAAGGATAGACTAGAAAAGCATGAGAAACACAAACTTGGCTCTGGTGGTTATATGAAATTAGCCGCACGAATTGTAAGTATCAATAAATGAAATATTGCATCCAAATTATAATAAATTGAAAACAATTTTGGTTTTATCACACCATAGAAGCAAAAATCTTATGATCATAAAAATGTAGGGTTTTGAATTCAACACAATTCTATAGAAGAGGACCCTCGAAGATTTCTTCCGCAAGGTTATGAGTCAGGGTCAACGCTTAAGATTCTTGACCGGAAAACATAATGCATTTATCTCACATGGTGTAAATAAACTCAATAAAGTTTATTTAAAATTGAATACTTGTGCAATCTATTCAATATTAATTTCCACCATAAAGTAATTACATGCCTATTTGTTTTAAACATTCAAGCAATGATAATATATATTGCACATGACATTGGAATGCAGCCTTGAGGGTGGAGCAGAATGTGAGATGAAGGTCATGGTGTGCATCCCAGTACTTTAGAGCATGTAGAGCGTGATCAACATGTTGAGCATGATCAGGCTAGAGAAGATCAGGAATATGATGTGGCCCCATCAGGTAAAGAGGACCACTCTAAAGTTCTTTTAAACATATTTAATTGCAATTGGTGTATTATTAATTAATGTAACCTTTCATGTTTCAACTTTAGAGCATGTAGACCATAATCAACGTGTTAGCATGATTAGGCTAGAGAAGATCAGAACATGATGTGGCCCCATCGGTAAAGAGGACCACCCTCATGTTCTCTTAAACATATTTAATTTCAATTGGTGTATTAATTAATGTAACCTTTCATGTTTCAACTATAGATCAGGATTTAGAGGGTGTTCAACATGTTGAGCATGAGTCTATAACAAAAGTTTAGGAACATGATGTGGACTTATCAGGTAAAGAGAACCACTCTAATGTTCTTTTAATTAATGAAATACTTGTAACAATAATAATAAAACATATCAGTTTAACATTTCTTTCTTATTGCAGGAGATCCCCCCTTGAAGCGGTGTCCACGTCATGAGCAGACGACTATGCGTACATTAAGATCACAAGCAGAGGGCAGAACAACTAAAGGGGGGACATATATTGATTTAGAAAATGATACTCCACTTCAACTTTATGTAGCTTTCAAAAATAAACAAAAAAAAAGTGATTGTAATCATATCATGACAACCATATTTTTGATAATATGTAAAAACTAAAAGAATGATTATTATATGTTAATGAATAAATTTGAATATGTTAATTAATTAATGTTATATGTTAATGAATGAATGTTATATGTTATTAATGGATGAATGAATGAATGTTATATGTTATTAATGGATGAATCAATGATTGATGTTATATGATTGGGTATGGGGAATTGAGAGTGATGTGAGGGGGGAGGGGCCAAATGAGCTTCCACCGTCACATGTTTGGCCTTGTTAAGTAGAGAATATTAAACTATACTCAAAACAAAGAGAAGCTCAATAAGGTAATGCACTTTTCAATATAAGAAATGCATCATTTGAAGAATCAAACCAATATGCAGTTTGTATGTATGATCAGTCGTCAGTCTCCGCAATGGTACATTTCCACGAATATTTTTTTTATAAAAAAATTGTCTTCTTCGTCGCAATTTCGACGACAACCATGAATCAATAGAAAGGCTCGACAAAGTTGCTATAGTTGCGATGATTATTTTGTCGTAACTCCCTACCCATTTCATCGCACTTTCGATGAACTTTTGGTGTTCTTCCAACGCTACTCCTTGCTAATTTTGTCACAAAGTCGACAAATTTTTTGTGTTGTTTCGACACTACTACTTGCCTATTTCATCGCACATTCGATGAAATTTTGGTGTTCTTTCGACGCTACTACTTGAGTATTTCATCACAATTTCGACGAACGTCTTCTGTTGTTTCCACACTACTGCTTGCCCATTTCATCAAACCGGTGACGAACTTCTGGTATAATTCGTCGGTGGATAAACAAATTGTTTGTTGATATTGCGATGAAATCCCAAGGTATTTCATGATGCCATTGACCGATGATTCTTCACCATTATTTTGATGTTTAATTTGTTGTCGGCCTTGTGACAAAAATATTTTCGCCATTTCGGCACTCTTTCGACATATATTTGTGGAAAGACCAATGAACGCCCATCAGAAAATGGTGTCAAATCTAGTAGTGACATAAAATCAGATAAAAATAGATCAAGAATCATGAAACAAGACCTAAAAGTCCATGAAAATGACAAGGGGCCATTTTTCTATAGCACACTCCCAAATGAGTCACTATACAAAAGAAAGAAGAATAGAAGAAGGGGTGGATCACTATCAATTTGAACTATTAACAATTCATCTCTTACATGTCAAACGTACAGTTCTACTAAAGCACAAACAAGTCATCAAATAGACTATAATTTAGACACCTTCTACTCAACACATTAAGAAGTCACAAGAATTAAGAATCACCCTCAAAATTCACACTTGATAACATTCATATCTTTCACATCAAGCACTTTACACATAATCCACATAAAAATTATCCTTAGATTGATACCCTTCATGACCTAAAATAATCTCAATTAGGTCAGCCTTAAGGAAACATATACACCTAAACCATACAACATCAAATAGGTTAGCACAAAACACTTCTATAGTATAAAGAAATGAATACAAACCACACCACTAATTAACTAGGACAAAAATCTATAACAATGTGCCTCTCAACACTTACTCGAACAATAATTACCCTCCATAATTATTGATAACACACCAAGTCAGCAAAACCTGAGCTAACACTAACAAGTGACTCCAAACACACCTCTCTAGGTCTAAAAATATCTCACCAACTACTAAAAACACTCCACAACATCCATACAACATCTCATAATATTCTAGCATCATCAAAATATTTTTCAAAGCTATTGTAACCACCTGAAACTAAAGAACACCTTCACTCTGTGTAACTATGCATAGTAGAACAAAAATGCAACTCATGAGAAAACTTTGTGGAACAACTTAGCACCTAATGATGTAGATAAAGACTAAAATCTCAAACACACCAACAAGGTCTCTTGACAACTTGAACAATTATGATCAATGCAATCTAGGCTATCAATCTTGAACCACTACCATTAGGAATATTTGAGTATTTTTTAATATATATGCATATGACATCATAAATAGTGTAGGAAACATCTCATAGGACTCTTGTCTTAGGGACAAGTCCATTTTCAATCTATAAGAAAAATAGTAGGGTTTGAAAGCCACATCCCACTATTGACTAGTTATAAAGATTTTCCTTTTCTTTGGCTTGAGGAGCATAAAAAAGTAATATAAATTCAACATGACCTAGAAAATGTGTACAAGACCCTACTAACACCCTACAACATCCAATTCCTATACCATTCATTCAACACATAAGTTTTGTCAATCAGTTGACAATAGCTCTGTTGTCTTACTAAATTGTTGCTCATTACCTTCTGGATTGTCAAGAGAGAATTTAGTGATTCTTACCCAAAACCTTCAAAGGGTAGGAATTCTACCAATTCCTTAACACCTTAAGACTCTCAACAACATATCTTTCCATTTTCTCTTGCAAAAAAAACAAACAACAAATACAAATCAAACCCTTCATAACTATCTCAAAGACTGTACTATAGTTCAATGAAACGAACTATCATTAATAACTTTCACAAAATATATAATAAATCCAATCACTTCAGTGGGATTGAAGATAACATAGTTAAAAAAATTTCATCGATTTTTTGTAAAGATCCAATAGTCGAAAAGAAATTTATGGCATTTTTCTCAAACTGCAAACCCTAGGTAGGGTTCCAGGAAGTTTTTGCAAAAACATGTATAACTTTTACAAATCAAAATGAAAATATATCAAACCTAAGCCAATTGAAATATAAAACATGTATATAACATTTTTAATTGGTTTCATATCACTACTTGAACATACAAATCTATACCAAGCAAAAGAACAACAGTGTTATAGAAAAATGCAAAGAAATTGCTCTAAAATGATTCACAATCTTCATTCAAATGTTCACACCCCCTCAAATGAGTTTGGGATCAAAATATATACATTTTCAACCATTCCCACCATTGTAACTGAACACTAATCTTTTAATTATCCATTACATCATCTTGACAACTTTTACAAAGTTGCTTGACAACTTTTAAGGCAATTTTGACATTTTTTTAACTTGACCTTAATCTTTCCCAAATGGATCAAAATGATAAAAAAAATGGTCTACAATGACCTTATTAGACCCAAAAATCCATAAACAACCTAAAAACCAAAAGGTGACAACATTTATGCTATGATGCTCCTAATGCCCCTACAACACCTAAAACTTCAAGGGAAGGTAGATAGACACATAATAAGCATGTTCCTAGATCTGCAACACCAGAAAATTCACTATGGAGAAATATGGAGCAATCTCATTTCTCCCATAAACCTTGTTTTACTAGACATACATACTCTCAAACACATATTCCACTATAGTATGATCCATAACCTAAAACTTTAGATATAACACCTCATAACATATTTGATCAGAACATCTAAACTACATGGTCATATCTTCAACCATGAGTAAATGTAAAGTAGAACAATGAACATGATAGTGTCACATTGAACTCTCTTTTATTGAAATTTTCTCAAAATCACACGGAAACCAAGTGAACCATCTTCATCAACAACATTACTAACACCTCTACAACACATCTACAATATCTACAACATGCAACACTTTCCATCTATAACAATCTCTCAAACATAAGCTAGGTTAGCAACCTCTACAACTATACTGAAGTGGGACATCAATGACAATACGAGTACAATGTGTTGACATCAATATATGTAGCATTCCAACACTCTCTTTATACAATGTATTGACATCAATGACAACATCCAAGAAACTCACAAACAACTCAAGATTCCAACATCTCCAAACTTCCAACATAAAGGAAATGGGGAATTTGTGTGTATCTATAATCTAAAATAAGACAAAAGATATGATAGAAGTGAAAGTGCAATATATGTTTCAATAACTATTATAATAATTAATAAATATGCATGTTTGATAAAGGTTACAAATTATTCTTAAAAGAAATTTTTTAAACTCATGTAAAGATTTGAGTGACCCACTACACCAAAGAATTTTGTTTAGAACTCTATGTAAATCTAGAGGTAAATATTATAACGAAAATATTTATAGTGGAAACACAAATAATTTATCACAAGTGGAATGGTGAAGAAAATAAATTTTAGAAGGATAAAAAATAAAAAAATAATTGAAATTACTATAAATTATATTGGTTACAAATGGATAATATATTTTTTAGTGAATAATGTCTTGTTAAATTTATCATTGGACTATATGAAGATGAATTTTTTGTGATACCATGCTAACAAATGTTTATCATTATTTGTTTCGTAGACTATGGGAGTTTGACATGAATGCTATATATAATGCAAGAAAAATAATTATAGGATAAAAAATAATGGGTTAAAACATATAATTTTACCTTTGAAAGAGGATGATGAATGAATGAGTTCTATTATAAGACTAAACAATATTAAATCATACACAATTTCCAAAGAATATCAAGAAGGAATATATTTTTCTTTTTTATTATGAAAAAAGAAAATATTGTGTATGAACCTCTACTATTAGGAACCTCAAGCAAGTAGAACCTCAGTTTATCCACTAGGTGAGCCTCGAAAGAGTGGTTAAGTGAGAAATTCATGCCAGGCCTATAGGCTCTCACTGTACAATGAGAAATTCATGCTAGGACTATAGGATTCTCATCATACTAACCATACCAGATCTATACTTACAATAAATTTGATTAGGAACCAAAAAAATATGAACTTCAAGCTTCATAAGGTTAGAAATTTATGTTATGCTAAAAAATTATGAACAAAAATGAAAATAGACATGTTCAAAGGGAATTTTCTTAGTTCATGTAAGCTATCTTAGGGAACATTGTGCCTAATATCTCCAAGAGAGGACAATTCTATGATAAAATATTCACAACTTATGGAATGCAATGCATAACATTTACCACTAAGAGAAAAGTCATATGCCAAGAAAGCTCACTCCTATAGGACATCAAACCCAATGACACTACCAAGAAAAAGAAACACCACAAGAAGTAAAAAGATCACACTATGAAACATAAGAAATATCTAAAATTTAAAAATTAATAATGACAATGTAGGTCCCCACTTAAGAGAAATTGCTAACACCATACTCTGAGCAATTATTTTAAAGTATAAAATGGTCAATGATAAACAAGACATGAGATCTTATTCAAAAATCCCTCTTTCAAACATATGTTTCCAAATGAAGCTATGTCATGAAAGAGGGGTTTCCCCCAACATGAAATCCCAAAATAACACATAAGGGATCCAAAAATTTAGGTTCAACATATGTCTTTGCTACAATGATATTATAGAGCTAAAAAACATCATCATTCCCAAAAAACTCATGGATCAAGGAAGAATGACACATAGAGAGTGAAAACAAAGAGAAGAATTTGGGAAAGCATGGAAGATATCTAGATTTCTTGATGCCTTGTGCCATACCACCAAGGAAAACACAAGACAAAAGAAAAGATAAAGGGTTTACAACATATATAAGCATGAAGGTACAAATAGAAGAATGAACATGAAGACACATAAAAAAAATTTGTATGAGTGATCACACTAACCCCATGCAATCACATAAAGAACACAAAAAAGAAAAAAAAAGACAAGACTACTAAGGAACATGTAATTCAACCTATAGAAAGTCATCTGCAACCCAATCTTGTTTAGTATATGTGGAAGGCAGAAAACTAGGAAAAGGGGAAATGTCAAGTTCCAAACTAGGACAATCACCAAGTTCAACATGTGGTGAATCACTCTTTGTAGGATGATCATCATAGTTGCTATCTTTTAAGCTCATAGAAGAAGAAAATAATTAATTCAATTCATTTTGTACTTTTTCATCACTACTCATCATTTTTTACAATTTCATTATCATCATCCAAGTTAATAACAATAGTGGGTCTAATGGAAATATTCATAGGAGGTTGTTGTTTATGTTGTAGAGAAGGTGAAGAGGCATCATGCATTACTTGAGACAAGTTTTGATTTTTATTTTCTATGTTGTTATTTACTTCTTTTGTTTGCAACAAATGATAAATAGCATGACGTCTACACCTACACTCTCTAGCATTTCAATTTCTCTTCATTTGAGTTTCAAGTTGTGACAGTGTAGAAGTAGGTATATCAACCATAGGTTTATTTTCTTCCCTTAAGGAAAGAGCGAAATGCACAATGGGAGGTTTTTCAACCACTTTCTCTTTAGCTTTGAAACTTGTTTGACTTTAGGAGGCACAATGTGACTATTTTAGTTATCCTATTGTCTCTTATAAGAAACAGGTGAAGGATTTTTCATGGATTAGTCATCGTTACTTGGAAAGGCTTTTGCTTCAATCATGGTTTCATCATGGATAGCATGCTCAATCATGGGTTGAGGCATATTGCTAAGGGATAATTATGTTATGCGCTTTTCCTTAAACCTTTGGTAGGATTTGAAAAGAAGTCTTCATGGGGTATAATAGGTTCTATAGGCTCAAGACAAAATAAATGCAATGAGAAATTCCCATGGGGAGACATAGGATTAAATCCACTATGATGCATAGTAAAGATTTCATTTCCAAATGGAAACTTTAAAAAATTATGCACAATTGAATAGAAGACATTCATCGAGTGAAGCCATGGATAGCCTAACTTCACATGAATTTTTTTTTAAGTCAGGATGATGGTGAATGATACATTTAATTGATTCAGTCTGACTTTCAAAGGAAGATTTATTGAACCTATCGTATGACAAGAAAAACCATTATACTTTTTGATCCATGCTTTTGGTTGTTCATAAGTATCTTCATAAAGTTCATTCAAAAATAAGAATTCTTCATTGATCACATTAATACACAAACATGATCAATTAATATCCCATTAGTAGGCCTGTAATTGATTCTTCAAGGTATGTAAAGAGGACCATCGGGTGCATGTTTAAGTATGCCATTTTTTGAAAAAGCAATGTTAAGGGGCATACTAGTTTGGCTCTTACGAGGTGTAGCTTCAATAAATCCAACCATAGATTCTATAGAGTGTTCCTCATTATCGTTCATGTTATCATCATTTGTGTCAACATTCATCACATCATTCCTTATTTCACTAGATTTTACAAATGAGATGTTATGATTCAACATAAGATTAGAAAATATTTGAAAGTGTTGATTAGGATGAGCTACAAATTTATTACCATGATCATTAACACCACCAATTAGAATATGATTGGAATCAATGAGGCCTTGTACAAGATGTTTAAGATCCTTACAATGTTTCATATCATGTCCATTTTGATAGTGAAAATGGAAAAAGGTATTTGGTCTATAGTTTGAAGGTAAAGGTTTAGTAGGATAGGGAGCTCTAACAAGAGGCAAGGAAATAAAATTCTTGTCTAAGAGTTGCAACACAATATTATGAAGGGTATCTGGAAGAGGAGTGAATTTTCTATTCCTATCTCCAAATGGATATGTTGTCATTATAGCACCCACTTGGGTGTCAATATGTTGAGTTGGTTGAGGGGGATTTAGTTGTAAAAATCCCTTTTTTTTTCTTGAACGGTTGGTTTTTTTTTTGAGGTGTGATTTCAAAATTTTCAAGATGGTTAGAGGGAGTTTTCTCTTCATGAGTATTAACCAAATTTTGATAATCACAAAGGGGTGTACACAATTGTGTGAAGGAGGGAAATTGCAACTTCTCAAGTTTAGCTTGGATTTCGTAGTGTATATTGCAAATAAATCTTCTTTGAAGCTCGACATAAGGAATATTAATGTTTATTTGTGAGTAAAGCATTTGGTATCATGCTATAAAATCAGTGACATTTCCATCATCCTTTTGTTTACAAGTCATTAAATCACCTAGGGTCATCTTAGGTCCCATGTGAATTTGGAAGTGATTGTAGATAGTATCAACAAGTCAATTGAATGAACTAATTGAATTATTTGGTAAGGAGCAAAACCACTATAAAGAAGTATCTTGAAAGGATCTGGGGAACACACTACGTAGAGGGGGGTTTTAAAATAATTTTTGAGACAATTTTTGAGTAAATTGTCTTAACTTGAGACAAAAAAAACTTGTGTATTGTCTTAAATATTATCTTTAAGCGAGTGTCTCAAATTATTGTCTTAAAAAGTTGTCTTTGTAAAGACAATATGAAATAAAGGTATTTTTATCTCTTTAGAGAAAATTTCATTTTTGTCTCTCTAGAGACAATAGTTGGGACTAAAGACATATCATTTCTCTAGAGACAATATGAAAAAATATGTTTAAAAAATAAACAATTTATTTTAAATAATTTTTTAGTGTGGTTTTCAACATTCAATGTTTTCCAATTCTCATCATCCTCCTATTTGCTAGAATTTGTATTTTTATTTTTACAAACACAGTGGAATTTGATCTGTTTACTAAAAAATCATCATGTACACAAAATCAATAAGTTAAGAAGGTCCAACCAGATAGTAGTACAACTTTTCCCATTGTACCACCTCTTTTGCAAGCTAAAGCTCATGAAATAGTAAAGAAGATTTTAGATCAAAAAATTTGTAGAAGGGAAATGGTAATAGAAGGGAGCTATGGGTATATATATACCATCAATCTACCTTTCCAGGAGAAAAATGAACACTATTTTTTGTGAACCCAAATGAATAAATTCCAAAAAGGTAGTTTATTCTATTATGAAAACCTTTTGTTCTATTATGCCAGTTTTTGGTTTTCTCTTTAGCTTTAAGTAGTTTAACTATTTTCTATGCCATTCAAATCCTACCCTGACACATCTAATCTTCTTCTTTTTAAAAAAAAATACGTATAACTAATTTTCTATGTAATCCTTTTTTGGGGCTATGTCGGTATGTGATTTCAAAGACTTTCATTGCTCAATCTAAGATTTTTTGGATTTTGTAACCTACTCCTATTTTGGTAATATATAATATATTAAAAAATTATAGAATTTTTTCCTCCTGCTTTTACAATTCTAGGTTACGTATTGATGGGTATTCAAATAAGATTCACAACAACAAAGAAAAAATAGTTCTTAAATACATTATTTTTTGTTTATAGAACTTTTTAATCACTCTCAATGAGATATGATGGTTGGAAAAACTTATCATCTGTACACCATGATCTTGCTTAAAAATAATAATATCAATTTTAATTTTCCTAGATGTGTCTGAATCAAACACACGCCTTCACCATACTATCACATATTAATTGATATGTCATATGAGATATTTTAGAACTTGTAATGAATGATGTCTAGCACTAACATAATTGGGTGACAATGAATCCATAGTTTTCCACCTAAATAAAATAATTGTTTATTGAAACCCATTATAATACTTGGGAGTTCTTTTAGAGAAAAACACCAGAAATGATGCTTGTATTTCTACTAGAGTTTTCCCGACGGTTTCTATCAATAATTTTGCAACAAACAACATTGCACCTGCACTTGCACCCCAAAGATAAAGAATTAACCTACAAGATAACAGGAGAAATTATCATTCTAAATTCTTCATGTGCCAATTTACAAAATTACTTTAGAGCATCTAGTCCAATGCATAAAATAGCTAGTCATTCTAAAGAATCTTGAAGTAGTTGTGTGAAATTTTATACAATTGTTGATGATATTTTCCCCTGAAGACACATATTAAGGAATCTCTACTAATTATACATGTAAAGTTTCAAACTGATCTCATGGGCAATGTTTGAAATATAAAGCAATAACCCGCTTGAAGATGTAGTTCTTCAATGGAACACCAAGAAGAAAACCATCCACACGAATAAGGAAGTGTTGAAACATGAGTAAGAAGACAAATTAATTAAATGATGATCTATGATGAATTGATCTAAAATCTCTGAGATGATTTTAAAATGTAGAATATCCTTCCTTATATAGGCAAGGTGAGAGGAGGTTGGATAACCACCTTAGTTACAAACATTAAATTACTAATACATAATTTAAATGCATGAGAGAAATATGAAATGCCTAGATAACTACAAGCTAATTAATGATACATGGCCCCATTAATACTAGTTTCTAGAATGCCACCTAGAAAACTAACTCCTAAGTAAACTTATTAATGATGTGAGTAGGTACTCACTAATAACTAGTTAGGAAATATCCCCATTCACACTAATAGATGAAAGTGGATTACCTGTTGCACTCCATGTTAGAAGAAAATCAAAAGGTTAAGGTTATAACCCAAGAGCCAAACCAAGAAACAAGTGTCACCAAGCTTCTAGCAACCCTTTTCATATTTATTGGAAATATCTAAACAATCCAAAATGTAGACTATGAGTAGATGATACAAGAAATTTTTTATTAGAAATATTCAAATTAATTCTCTAAATTATTTTATATATAATTTACCTCTAACATTATAACCCATGGAATTCCACCCATCCCCAAGGAGAATGGTGCAATATAAGTCTGATCAAGGAAAGAAAATTTTTAATGTAAGAATAAGGTAGAGTGAGAAGAATGGGAAGTTTGTCACTCATTTATATTTATATTAATTAGTAAGAGACCACCTAGAGCCAAGATGCTTTCTAATTCCCTAAGATGAGCATAAGATGCATGCCCCTATCATAGATAGCACAAAATGTGAATTGAGAAAATCATGTCACATAAATTAATATTTACACATGATTTATCAACTGAAACCTCATTTAGGGACAAGAAGCACCACATTAATCATGTGGGGATTTTAATTGGCATTGATCTTAATCTCTTAGGTTAGTATTAGCCCTCTAATAGATAAAACAAGAATAAAATTAGCACATGGGACTGAAAGGGCTATGAGAGTGACCTATATCTAAAATGAAAATCTGACCATGAAACAACCTAAGCTTATCCCTCTAGTAGAGACCTAAAAATATATGTTTTCAGTTGATTATATTAACCAATATTCTTACAATTTAGGTTGCAATATGTTGATATTACTCAAATTCTCATTACATACCATCAAAAGTGGTCACCTTCCTAATTTTCCCATCAGTAGAACACCTACTACTATCATTAGCACCTAGAAAACCAAAAGGGCATCAAGTACTAAATATGAATGTCTTTAAAGTAAAAAAAATTGTCTTAACTTCATATAGAAATTTTGATAGAATCAACTATCTGGTCTACTGGTTCACTGTGGATGTATAATTGTCAATGTGAAACTAGTAGATTTAGCTCAAATTACTTATCACCTTTATAAGAGAAATTTTCAAAAGGGATCCAACACTCAAAAATGTTGCATGATCTGAATTGAAGCCTACATGAAAATCCAAACAATTCAGACATCCAAAACATACTACATAGAATCAAAATTTTGACTTCATTTTAATTTCTTATCTGGAGCTTTCAAAAATTCTACTGGCATAAAACATGAGAGTATTGATTCCAAATAATTTTTGGAACACCATCAAGCCGACTAAAACCTATACATATATTGATAATAATACAAATTAATGAATGGTTTGTCAAGACTCATAAATTCAACAAACCACATTACTCATTAAGAATGTGCTCACTATCATATGATGTACATATTTGCATTGAAATAAGTCCAATACTCTACCCTTTGGAAGATTTTCTAACTCATCTACATATTCTTTAGCAAGATAGATCTATAATTTAGTAACATTATGAATCAAAATCAACAAAATTAGGCTATAACATTCTTCCTAGATCACTAACTTTCATAAAATCAATAAATATGTAAGCTTTCTCCATCAAGAGTTAGTTGAACTTGAGTTTTAGTATTTTTATTCTCATTATTTTGTCTACACATAGATAAATAGAACTCATATATGTATGATCCAAGGTAGAAATAAAGACCTTGATTTTAGCTACCTCAGTAGAAATATCATAATATTTTCCACGAAAGGCTTGCAATGCTACTTTAAACTCTTTCTATAGTCCTACCTTTTCCTACAGGTGAATTACATAATCAATCGCAAGTATATAATGGATATTCTACATGAAACCCATAAAGAGGAATTGACTTTTTTTGGATTAGGTTCCCATAAGTTCACTCACTCTTTTAATTATCTATATATTGCAGCATTTTAAGCTAATAAGCATGTAACATATCTAAAGTATAATTTTTTGCACAACATTTGCTTCTAGAATTATTTCCAATGCACATTAACCATAGAACATGATGAAATTACCAAGAAAAAGCTACTCACCAACTACCTTTGGGACTCATTAATAAAGAAGAAACCCAAGACCAAAATAGAATAGGGGATAAGTCCTACAAAGACCATTCATGCTAGATATAAGTGGGCCAATGTTGAATTTCCTCAGACGTAAAAATTTAATTTCAATGTATTTATCATACTAAGCCTATATATATTGTGATTTTTACTAGACTTCAACCTCGATGAAGACCATTCACCATTTCTTGTGATTTTTTAATTAATGGATGTAGGTCAAGTGGTATTTTAATGAATTTTATTACCTATAATACCAAGTTCGTGCCATGTTACCAACATTACAATAAGATATACTATTACTATACCAACAATTATTGACAACTATGAGAGGAGTCAAGTAACAATGAAACTCAGATTTGTAGATAGAAGCACTTTCCTTTGAGCATAATGAAGTGCAATGATGCTACTTGTAACTTTTAAGTGATATAATTCTATCCATTTTAATCATGTTTTTACTTATCTAGTGACAAAAGGGTAAGGCAGATTAAAGACTCTGACCTGATTTGTATTTGTCAGTTCTCCTCTCAAGTTCTTGGGAGTAATTTCAGCTATGTAGACATGAACCTATCCAAGTATTAAAAAATAATAAAATTAGGAGAAATTCCCAAAGAAAAATATAATCAACCTTTTTCAAACCTCAAAATGTTATATATGTCATAAAAATGAGTCATGGTTAGCTATAGTTAATTATAAATATTGATGTTGATTCACCCATATTTTAAAAGGATAAACATGAGCACTAAAATCTTATTTAGGAAGGAGACATATTATATTGGAAGTAAGGCCAATTCCATATCCCACAAACAATCTTCCAATATACAACTCGGTAATGCAACCTGCACAAGATAAAAATGTTGTTTTATAAACTATCTATGAGTATCAAAGATAGCTCAAATTATATTATGCTCTACTCTTTCAAGACATCCATATTCTACCTATAAAGTAATTTAAGATCTAATTTTTTTTATTAGTTAGGATCCTTTTGTGGTTTAGATCACATGAAAAATCAAGGAGGACAAATAAAGAATATCATGCACCTTGGAGATGATTATGATAAGCCATCCAGTGATATAAGCGGTTGAAGCCACTCTCAGTTCCTGCATTAAGTGAAGATATGTATTTTAGTTTATGGTGTTGGAGATTATAATCACACCTACTCACTTTAATTTTCAACCTACTCCTGATAGCTCCATATCCTCTATTCAGGAGTCATATCTCATCCAACATTAAAGACAAATCTTGAAAAGGATTCGAAAGGTTTTTTACTTGTCATGTATGTCAAGTTTCTAATTACTTTTCTTGCAGATCAAGCTTTCTCTGTTGAAAGAAGGTTCTCTATATATTGTTGTATTTGGGAACTTTGTATTCACTTCCAACTGGAGTCCATCTCCATAGAGCTATATGGGTATGTAATAGTCTGTCAAGAAGTCTTCGTAATGTTTTTAAGGAGTCAAAGATGTAATGATGTGAATGGTTGTCAAGAAGTAGAATCTTAAGCAATAGTTTGATGATTGAAATATTTTGTAATTTTTGTACAATCATTTGAATGAATATAATTTGTGAGTCTGTTGATGTTATCTACGAAAAATCCCAAGCTCAGATGATGAAAAATCACTGTAAAGTTTTTTTTATGATCAATATACTTGATGTTATGTATATGTTTTATGTTTTATCCTACCATTCCATTCCTTCAAATGGTATCAGATCTATGTTGGTCAGTCTCATTGGGAGTAGAGTTTTGTGGGTTATGTGTTTGAGTCATATTTTATGAGAGTTCATGGATGGTTTTGTTGACTCTTAGTTGTTTGTGGTTTGTTCTTGATGTTTTTCCTTGATGACAAAACCGGTTCTTATAATGGTATCCAAAACTAGTTCTTATAATGTTGTTCTTTGGTTGACATTGAAAAGCTACATGATGTGCATATTGGATGTTGATTGGTTGGTTGGCATATGATGCAAGATGCATTCTCTCATTGATTGTTAGGATTGATTGGTTCCCATGATATGCAGGTGTTTATTTTTTCAGGGTGCTAAGAGCTAGGTTTTATATGATGACATGTGTTCTTGATGTTGGCAATGATTGATGTCAAAATTACTTAATGTTGGTAATGATACTTTGTGAAATCCTTTTGTGGACATGGGTTTAAGGATTTTCATGATTATTCATTTTCATGACTATTCATTTTTAGATTTTAGATTGATGCTACTTCACTTTCAGGATATCTATGATGAATCAGTTATTTGATCTACTCTACAGAATATTCTTTCAATGTTTTGATTATGTTGGGTTGATAGTTTTGATAAGGCATTGTATAGGGTATTCAGGTTGATCATGGAGCAAGTTATTTGATCATATTCTAATTGAGTATTTGCAGGTTTAGTTTTCCAAAACAATTAGTGTTGCAAATGCATAAGGACTCCACATTTTTGGTCTTGATAATCACATTTTATTGTGTTTGAATGTTTTGATTATGCTTGGTACTATAATTATGTCATTGGCTATTAAAAAAAATGGACATTGTTATGTGAACATAATCGACATGAAAAAGGTGGTTTGCATGGTTTATGTATTCTAAACCCTATTGGGTTTCTTTGTGCATATGGTATTTTTGTATCGAGCTTAAATAATAAACTCACAATATACATGTGACTAATATTGACAACAACTATTATGATTATTTTTATTGACAAGGATATCATTTGGTATGTGATGTTACATTTATTTGTCGACAAGTTTAACAAGGGTATTATTGCGGACTTACAAATCATTATGTGTGATAAAGTCAACATGGATAGTAGATTCTAGGTCATTATGAAGCTTGGATTCAAATGAATATATACTTCTGAAAAATCTTCAAAGGATTTGAAGGAATTGCAAAGCAAGGTTGTTGTTTTATTATCATTGAATAGGATTGTAACCTTAGCCACTGTGGTATGTTGTGGCTATGAAAATCATCTCACTATATGAGCTTTTTCGGCGTATGGAAGGTCTTTGAATTTTAAAGTGCTTGAATGTGGAAGTTTAAAAACAAGAAGAGACATAACTCATTGATGGAAGTTTTTAGTTGGGTAGCTATTGAATTATTTAACAGTTTTTAAGGTATTCTATCAAGTTGATTTTTTCACCATAAACAAGTAAATCATTTCTATTATTTATGAGCTTTGATCAAAGAGGTATTCATCAAATAAAATTGATTCAAATGCTAAGACTTTTGTTAAAGGGCTTAATCTTTTGATCATTATGATTTAAACCTGTTAGGGTTTTTGGATGATAATATCTAGTTGTAACTAAATTGTTTCAATATGGTGATATTTGTTGAAAGATATTACTTTAAAGGAGGATTATTTTTAGGGTTTCTCTTTCAAACCCTAACTCAAGTTGATTTACAGTTACATAAATTGT
Organism: Sequoia sempervirens; assembly: GCA_007258455.2. Lineage (NCBI taxonomy): Eukaryota > Viridiplantae > Streptophyta > Pinopsida > Cupressales > Cupressaceae > Sequoia > Sequoia sempervirens. Next base: position 50,248 of record VDFB02115584.1, on the reverse strand, counting down.
ATACAAAGGATATCTTGCATCGACAAAAGATGGTTTTTTGGTATGTCTACTTTGGATCTGCAAGAAAGAAAAAGAAAAATGATATGAGATTTTAGACATTGTATTACATTGAAAATAATTTTAACAGTGTTTTTCAGATCATTATTTTAAGGAAGATGTTGTCAATTATATACAACATTCTTCAATGTGCTTAATGAATATTTTTTTATAATATTCTATTGTAATTCTAGGGTTACAAAATTGCACTTATATGGTTATGATAGAATGCTATAATTTGTTTCTTTGTAAGGGGTTTGGTGCTCCTAGATTTGGTGCTCTAAATTAGTGAGGGGTTGGTGCTCCTAAGATTTGTAGAGTTGGTGCTCTATCTGAATAAAGTGATATATTTTTCAAGTTGTTTTAATTCCCCAAGAGGGTTTTCCACTTAGGACAAAACATTGTGTTATGTGATGATTTTTAATGTGATTTTTCTTCTTTTTTTATCTCAATATTTCATCAATTGCATTAAATGTTGTTAAGTTTCAGTCTTGCATCATTGTCGATGTTTAAGTCAACATATCAAGCATAGAAGGTTCTAGTGTTGGATTTGATACATGTGAATGTGTAAAAACATCTTGACTTTAGTCTTTATTGATGATATGTCTATTTGATTCATGGTTAATGAAAATACAATGTTGTTTAGCACTAGTAAAATCTGCTCTATAAATAGTCATTTGGTCTTCATTTTTTTCTTCACTTCTACAAATGTTTATATCAAAATGTCATGCTCAAATGTTATGTTATTGTTATGAACTCTAATATAAGAATTATAAAAGTATTCATTGGGTTCAGTCTTTTTCTAAATTCATGACAATTTTTTTATTCGTATTCCTAATTCGTATGTAATGTACAAGTCAATTTTACTTCACAAACTATCATGTGTCCTCTTGGTTCAAAAGAAAACATAAATCCTTGGTTTTAAAAAGGATTGTAACTTTTATGAATCATTGATTCAGCCCCCCTCTCAGTGATTCCAGTCTTCCAACAATTGGTATCAGAGCATAGGGTCGTCATATAAGTCTAATCAACCTAGGATTGATTCTGGTCTTGGAAGTTTCTCAAATATGTCACAAGTTCAAGAAGGTATTTATGCCTGATGTGTTGTATGGAAACATATATGATTTTAATTGATGTTGGTGTAAAGAGCTAGGCCCTTGCATAAGCCTAACCAAATTAAGGTATTTTTGGTAAATGGAGTACTATGGGTAAGTGCAAAAGAAACAGAAGTCAGAAGAAAAACACTAGTGTCAAATCTAGTGAAATAGCACCCCTACCAATTATTACTAAATTTGATCCTCTAGTTGGAGAAAAATAAGTTCACTTAGTAAGTGAAAAGGAATATGAAGGTGATGAATTTGAGGTTGATTTGGAGGAAGAACTACTTTCTTCCTTAGATGAACTTAATAGACTTAGAAAGGAAAATCAGGACCTCAAGGTACGCTTACAAGAAAGTGTCAATGTCAATGAAGTTGTAATACAAAATCATAATGATGATAAAAAGATTATTGAATTTCTGAAAGAACAAATTATTGATAGACAAAAGACTGAAGAGGGATTGGAAGTCAAGATAAAAGACAAGAATGAATTGTGTAATAAACTATAAAATGAGGTTGCCTCATTAAAGAAATGTTTAGATAATGATTCTGTGTTAAAAGAACTAACTCTTAAAGATGATATGATTATAAGTCAGAAAATTGAAATTGAAGAATGTAAGAGGATAACAAATGTTGTAAGGTCTAATTTTTAGGTTAAAAAGATTTTATGTCTAAAACTTGAAGGAGAATTAGTTACATTAAGGAAAGAGCTTGAAAGTGTCAAGCTTCAATTAGGTAAAAATAAAAAATTTGATCATAGTATTAATCTATTGAATGAGATGATTGGTAGAAAAAAGCATTCTAAGGATCCTACAGGAGTGGGTTATTGGAAAAAGCTCTACAGAAGAATCTAAGCATAAGAAAGTGTTTGGTACTACAAATGGAAACATGATTATAGTTAAGCAAACACCAAGATTGAAGGTTGATCTCAGTCACCATAGATCATTGTTGCTCAGAAAAAAAAAAAGAAAAATGGGTTGATGAAAGGGAAAAAAGACAATCAAGATCTCCATTTATCAGGTATAATCACTCTCAATCTAATGGCTATTGATATTTTTGTAATGCTTATGGACATAGAGAAAGAAATTTTTGGATGAATAAAATTCATAATCATGTGAGGAATGTCAAGAGAGGTTCATATAACATTCCTAGAAGAAATTATCCTCTTTTTGGTCTAGACAACACCATTATATGTTATAGGTGTAATAGGTTTGGACACAAAGCACAATGGTGTAAGAAAATTTTGATAAAGCCATCTAGGGACTACATGTTCAAACAAAAGAAAAAGAATACCTTGAGTAAGGAGAAGAAAACAAGATTCTGGAGATGAAAAATAAAAATCAATGCATGTTAATCAAAAGATATTATACAATGCATAAGAAATATCTTAAAGTCAGGAGGAGATAATCATTGTATTATCTTTTGACCCTAGGAGTTAATCATGATAATCTTGTTTGGAATTGTGCATCCTATGTCAATATTTGTGATTTGATTTTTTTTCTTTTGTCATGGGATATTGAAGACTCTTTTCATCAAGGATAGTCATGTGGAATGGTCCTGATATAGAGGACAAGATATCTTTGAAAGAACATAACAGTAGCAGAGACCTTTGACAAATGACATTGTGTTCAAATGAGACAAAAAAATGAATAGAACAAAGAAAAAAACTATTTGATGTTTGAATATTTGAGTTGAATAGGATCTTAGATCAGGGTACAGCCACAATAGTGGTTTACAATTTGATGGAGGAAGGAAAATTGAGAAAAAATGACCCCATGGCAATTTTTTTGATTCTGGGGGTTCGTACGAACTTGAAGGTTCACACGAACCAAAAATGGGATAGCTCAAACTAGGGTTCAAGCTAACCCATTCAATGCTTTTGCCACCTGAAAGGAAATCAAAATACATGTAATCAAGGTGGTTCACTCGAACCCCCCTAAACCCTAATTCTCCCCCTCAGACACAAACAAAACCTAATTTTTAACTCTTCAAAGGTTGGTTTGAGGATGAAAATGGAGGATTCTTCAGAAACCCAACTAGGATCAGGTAGTCCTCAGAATGAGCTTTCCAATGAATATAATTTTAATATGTTTTGGTTTCATTATGCATTTGTTTTTTTAGTTTTATAAAACATAGGTTTTTCATCGAAAATGAAGGTCTTTGTTCTACACATGTGGAAAAAAAGCATATTATCAAAAAAAAAAATTGAAAAATATAAGTGCACCAAATATTGAAGTCCTTGATCCAACAAAAGAAAAAAAATTGAATTTTGATATATACAAAAAGGGTTATGCATTATATGGTTGCGCTATGTCTGAATTGTAATTGGTTTGACTTCGAAACTTGATTAAAGAAAAAGTATTCAATAAAAAACTATCTAACCAAGTGGAAGCACTTGCTATTGGAGTTAAAAATATAAATTTGAAATAATTAGATTTTTATCCTTCATGGAAGAAAATTTATGCATTATATGGTGTGCGTCACTTTTTAAAAAATATTATTTTTTGAAAAGAGCCAATTTTCATGGGAGATGGAAAAAGAAGTGCAATCTGATTCCAAAAATTTTGAAAAAAATATTTTTAGAATCTACAAGCAAAATCTGATGAGACTCTAGTTTGCATCATCTTCAAATTCCTCATGGTTTAGCCGCTATAGGTGCCCGAATGTGAAGATTTAATTAAAAATAATAATTCTAGTGTCCAGTTTGGCCAAAAATTGTAAGCCACTATTGTGGGATCACACATCATGCTTCATGCTTATGGAGTTGATGTGGTGAATGGAATTGTGCTTAAGAATGAAAATGGTCTTCTTTTGCCTCATGAATTTGATTTTTTTTTTCACAATCTTTTTGTGATCATTTCTGATAGCAAAGTTTTGTCTCTTGCAAGGAGTTGATAGCATTAACAATGATCATCTAGCAGTAATGGACCTACATTGATTATGTGATAAATGCATTAGACATAACCACAAGGATAGATATCATTGAAAGTGTCATGTTAGTCAAATATATCTATCAGATCGAACATAGGTATGGTGGTTGTCAAATGGATGTGTGCACAGTGAAGAATCTCCCATATTGCACATTTGCATGATTTAGTATTATTGTACAATAACAGTATATAAATGAACACTAGTTTATGGTATTGGTTTCGTGATGTTGTGATTCTAAGTTTCCAACTCAGCCAAAGATAGTAAATGGGTTCTTCTTGTCTCATGCATAGTGATGATTGTTATGTATCTTTCTTGAAAGGAGAGAGTGGCATTGATTTGTTTTACTCACAATATGGTGTTTGAGTGCAAATGGAATCAACATGGTCTTCATGCACTGATAAACAAAATACATTTTAGTTATCCTTCATGGAATTGATCACGGTTCCATTTTGATGCACTATGACTTTAGAACAAAGGAAAGTTCAAGGAAGTCACTAAAACATGCCCATTGTTATGATAGTCAATGTTGCATTGTGAGCAATCAATGATGTCATGAAATGGAGGTCATCTGTATTTTTCTCATGCATGGTACTCCAACAACATGTTCGTTATTTGCAATCTAGGATAGTTCAATGTTGATTATATTATCATTGATGATCATGGAAAATTGGTCAGGATTTGTGGAATAGTATGCAGTGTTTCAATAATGAAAATCACCTCTTGTTTACTTAGTTGCTTGATATTGTTTTTCTTTGTTGAGTCTTCTTGTCAGGGACCACCACTTGCATAATATAATGATAGTTATATTGTTATCAGTCAAGGTGCAATTCTCAGTTTGATTGGAGGTGCTTTGAGAAGAATTATTATTTTGTATTTTGGTCAGATGCACAATGCTTTATGATAGTACCATTCTGATGATGATGATTGTATGTTCATGCATGGTTATTTAAGAATTATTTTGCAGAGATATGGTGATAGTCTTGATTACATTGGACCAATAGTGTTTGATGTTTTCAAGGGAAGGTTTTGATGAGAGCATGAGAAGACTTGATATCAAGCAGTTGGAACAGATTTCTTTTTATCAAAGTCATGCTCTAAGGTAACAGTTCTTTGAAGACAAAAGGGGGAGAGAAAGTATGTGTTTTTCCATCAAGGACAAAGGGGGAGTTTGTTGACTTTCAGTTCTTTGTGGTTTGTTCTTGATGTTTGTCCTTGATGAAAAAACTAGTTCTTATAATGGTGTTCTTTAGGTGACATTGACAAGCTGCATGATGTGAAAATTAGATATTGATTGGTTGGTTGGCATATGATGCAAGATGCATTCTCTCCTTGATTGTTAGGATTGATTAGTTCCCATGATGTGCAAGTATTTATTTTTTCAGGGTGTGACAAGTCAGGTTTTATATGATGGCATGTGTTCTTGATGTTGGCAATGATTGATATCAAGATCACTTAATGTTGGAAATGATACTTTGTGAAATCCTTTTGTGGACATGGGTTTCAGGATTTTCATGATTATTCATTTTCATGACTATTCATTTTTAGATTTCAGATTGATGCTACTTCACTTTCAGGATATCCATGTTGAATCAGTTGTTTGATCTACTCTACACAATATTCTTTCAGTGTTTTGATTATGTTGGACTAACAGATTTGATAAGGCATTGTACAAGGTATTTAGGTTGATCATGGCATAGGTTATTTGATCATATTCTAATTGAGCATTTATAGGTTCAATTTTCCAAAACATTCAGTGCTTCACGTGACAAAACATTCATTCTTTCAGATGCATATGAACTCCACATTTTTGGTCTTGATTATCACATTTTATTGTGTTTGAATGTTTTGATTATGCCTAGTACTATAATTATGTCATTGGATATTAAAAATAAAATGGACATCATTATGTGAACATAATCAGAATCAAAAGGTGATTAAAGTGGTTTGCATGGTTTATGTATTCTAAACCCTATCGGGTTTCTTTGTGCATATGGTATTGTTGTATCGAGCTTAAATAATAAAGTCACAATATACATGTGACTAATATTAACAATAGCTATTATGATTATTTTTATCGACAGGGATATCATTTTGCATGTGATGTTACATTTATTTGTCGACAAGTTTAGCAGGGGTATTATTGGAGACTTCAAAATGATTATGTGTGATAAAGTCGACATGGACAGTGGATTCTAGGTCATTATGAAGCTCGAATTTCAAAGGATTATATGCTTTTGAAAAGCCTTCAAAGGATTTGAAGGAATTGCGAAGCAAGGTTGTTATTGTTTTATTATGATTGAATAGGGTTTGTAACCCTAGCTGTCGTGGTATGTTGTGGCTATGAAAATCAGCTAACTGTATGAGCTTGGCTAGCGTATGGAAGGTCTTTGAGTTTTAAAGTGCTTGAATGTGGAAGTTTAAAAACAAGAAAAGATAGAGCTTGTTGATGGAAGTTTTTAGTTGGGTATTTATGGAATCATTTGACAGTTTTTGAGGTATTCTTTCAAGTTGATTTTTTCACCATAAATAGGTAAATCATTTCTATTAGTTACGAGTTTTGATCAATTAGGTTTTAAAAAAATAAAATTGACTAGCTAAGACTTTTGTTAAAGGGCTTAATCTTTTGATGATTATGATTTAAACATGTTAGGGTTTTTGGATGAGAATATATGGTTGTATCTAAATTGTTTCAATATGGTGATATTTGTTGAAAGAGATTACTTTGAAGGAGGATTTTTTTTTTTTTAGGGTTTCATTTTTGAACCCTAACTCGAGTTGATTTATAGTTACATAAATTGTATACAGAGGATATCTTGCATCTATAAAAGATGGTTTTTTGGTATATCTTGCTTTGGATCTACAAGAAAGAAAAAGAAAAATGATATGAGATTTCAGACATTGTATTACATTGAAAATATTTTTAACAGTGTTTGTTTAGATCATTATTTTAAAGAATATGTTATCAATTATTTACAACATTCTTCAATGTGCTTAATGAAGATTTTTTTAATAGTCTTCTATTGTAATTCTAGGGTTGAAAAATTGCACTTCTAGGGTTCTGATAGAATGCTATAATTTTTTTCCTTGTAAAGGGATTGGTGCTCCTAGAGTTGGTGCTCTAAATTAGTGAGGGTTGGTGCTCTTTTGGAGTGGGTGCTTCTGAACTTTGTAGAGTTGGTGCTCTATCTAAATAAAATGATATATTTTTCAAGTGGTTTTTATTCCCTAAGAGGGTTTTCCACTCAAGACAAAACATTGTGTTATGTGATGATATTGTGTGTGATTGTTCTTATTGTTTGATCTCAATATGTCATCAGTTGCATTAAATGTTGTTAAGTTTTAGTCTTGCATCACTGTCGATGTTTAGGTCAACATATCAAGCATAGAAGTTTCTAGTGTGGGCTCTGATACATTCAATGTGTAAAAAAATCTTGACTTCAGTCTTTATTGATGATATTTCTATTTGATTCATGGTTAATGCAAATACAATGTTGTTTAGCACTAGAGTAAAATCTGCTCTATAAATAGTCATTTGGTCTTTTGGATTTTCTTCACTTCTAAAAATGTTTATATCAAAATGTCATGCTTAAATGTTCTGTTATTGTTATGAACTCTGATACAAGAAAAAGTGTAAAAGTATTCATTGGGTTCATTGTTTGTCTCAATTCATGAAATAAGTTTTTATTAATATGCTTAATTCGTATTTAATGCACAAGTCAAGTTTGCTTCACAAATTTTCATTTATCCTCTTGGTTCTAAAGAAAACATAAATCATTGGTTTTGAAAAAGATTGTAACATTTATGAATCACTGATTCACGCCCCCTCTCAGTGATTTCAATCTTCCAACAGGTTGTTGAAAAGAGCCCAACCCAAAGCAATGCATTTCCTGATTATTGAATGTTTGCAGAAGAATAGTTTGTATTGTTATCAGCCGCAACTAATAGAGAAAAAGGGTTTGTTAGATCATTCATTGAAATCACCAAAGCTGAAGAGAAATGAAGGGCTAGCTGCTAAAAAACAAATCCATGTTGAAGAAAAGATTGGCCATGTCAAAGGCTGTTGAAAAGGCTGAAGGTGTAGAAGAAAAGGGTGTCGCCTGAGTTTGGCTAAGTTTGTTCAGGGAAAAGTTAAATTTGTTTGTAGTGTAGCTATGGAGGCCTTAGTTTGGTGGAGATTAAAATCATTGCAAAGGTTTGAGAAGATGTAAGAGAGCTCATTCATAACTAAAAATATAAAGATCGAAGATTGTAGTTGTAAAATATTTGACTGAAGTTTTTAAAGGTGTTAGAAGAATCATATCCACAAAGAAGTTGATGTAGCCAATGCCTGAGTAAGTCAGGCCAGAAGATTTGGAGACCAGACTTTCATAGGAGGAAAAGGTCTGGAGAAATTCGTAGCTGTCAAGAATGAGATTGTCATTTTTCCATAAAGAGGAGCTGCCAAAGAAAGAGTCTAAAATAGTCCATGTCTGTCAAAGATATATGAGGAGAAGTTCTAGTTATTGTTTTATTTTCAAGATAAGATTGCTAGTTAAAGAAAAGTGAAGATTGGAGGAAAAAGGAGTGTTTGAAATGAGTCTAGCTCCTGATAGTGTAATTTGATCTCCTGATGAATCCTGAAGCTGATTGAGAAGCCACATATAGAAAGAAATAAAATGTTGCAACAGTTGAAGAATTTGATGTTAAAAAAAATTGGGTGAAGGTAAAAAGCATTTTTTTGTCAAGTTGTTTGAAAATGAAGTTTATTTTTTGGTGAAAGGAGGTCATAATCTCAAAATAATCTAAATAGAGGATGTCATCGCATGTTGTTGCTATCTTGAAGTTGAGGAAGCTATATAAGTGTCTAAGTTGAGAGAGATTCATATTGAGAGTATATTTAAAGTCTCTAGAACAAGTAAGGAGAGGTGTTGGCAAAAGAGGTCAAAAACATTAGAGGAGGATACTAGTATGCATTAAGTTTCCCCCATCATGTGAGTTTGTGGTCATCTGAATCCACATATCTACTAGTTTGTGGTAATTTGAAACCACCTATGTATTAGTTCGTGGTAATATGAAACCACTAGTATGTGAGTTTGTGGTAATTTGAAACCACTTATATGCAAGGTTTGTGAATAATGCCAGAAAATCCAATATAAAGCTAGGATCCCCGAGCACTAGCAGTGTGACTCTATGGGAGGTGTAGATAAAAAAAGCACATCACACCTAAACCTATGATGGACTGGTTACCAAAAAGGGACAAAACTCATGGGAAGAGCATCCCAACAACAAAATGGAATTTCCTAGGTTTGATTACTAGAAGTTGAAGATTGAAAATTATAGATGTCGAAGCATCAGTGAAAGAGACCAAGAAAGAAATCAGAACTTCTAGTTGTGATTAAGTGGGAGCATTGGAGATTATAATCACACCTACTCACTTTAATTTGCTAGCTACTCCTAACAGCTCTGTATCCTCTATTCAGCAATCATATCTCATCCAGCATTAAAGACAAATCTTGAAAAGGATTTGAAAGGTTTTTTAATTTTCGTTTATGTCAAGTTTCTAATTACATTGCTTGTGGGTCAAGTTTTCTCCATTGAAGGAAGGTTTTGTATATATTGTTGTATTTGGGCACTTTGTATTCACTCCCAACTGGAGTCCAACTCCATAGAGTTGTATGGGTAAGTAATAGTTTGTCAAGAAGTCTTCGTAATGTTTTTAAGGAGTTAAAGATGTAATGAAGTGAATGGTTGTCAAGTAGTAGAAGCTTAAGCAATAGTTTGATGAATGAAATATTTTTTATTTGCTATAGAATCAAATGAATATAATTTGTGAGTCTGTTGATGTTGTCTATGAAAGAGCCCAAGGTTAGATGATGGAAAATCATTGTAATTTTTTTCTTATGATCAATATAAGATATTATGTCTATGTTTTATGTTTTATCCTACCATTCAATTCCTTCAAATGGTATTAGAGCTATGTCAGTTAGGCTCATTGGGAGTAGAGTTTCATGGGTTTTGTGTTTGGGGTATGCAGGCCATAGAACACCAGTGAAGCTTTTTTCACTACTAAGTAGACCTCACTTCAATCAACATAATGTCTTATACTTATAGTGCATCTCTTAATGTTTTATTTTTCAGTGCATAATATTGATGTTGAAGACTCATCACAAAGAAAATAACTTACCCTTTCTCTTCCCACAGAATTTGTAACATGACCACTTGTTATTGCATCAATCATGACACCTAGATAGTTAATAGGGAACCAAAAGTGGAATACTACACAAGAACATTAAGGAAATTAATTTAAACCTAAATATATTAATTTTGGAGTATCTTTAGAACCCAGAAAATCTACACAGATTGGCCACAAGTGCTAGAATAGAGTAGTACTATATATTTAAGGTTTGAACTAGCAGTAAAACAAAGTTAGGAATCGAATTTATGACTAGTGAAGTGAGAAATTCCAAAGAATGCTAAGGAGGAAATGAGTGGTAAAATTGGATAGTAAGAGTTCCACAAAAATATTCAGATATGGTGTTGAAGAGGGAAAATGCTATCATTAAAGAGAGTAAAATAAGATCAAAGATGTTGATGTATTCCTAAGGACCAATTTTTGAGGCTTTGCTTCCTGAATCCCGACCCATAATGAAATTTATGTTTGATGACATAGTAAAATGTAATAAGACCTCAAATACTATATTTCAAAATAACATTTCAATTTTCAACCAATACTAATCTTTATATCGTTTACTAATTCTTATGTACAAAAATCATTTAATAGAAAGTGGATTCAACTTACTAGTAAAATTACAAAAGAAGGAAATATAGGACATTCAAGAGTAAATCAAAAGCACCTGAGATAGAGTGAGGCCAAGGTCCTCTATCATTATAGACTAAGTGGGGGAAGAGAATCTCACTTGCATCACATACACCAAGAAAGAATACTATATAAGCCTAGTGTCTTACATTATAAGCATAATGTATATATGTTTATCTTTGATTCCCTATGGATTCCATCTATATTAATGTACAACTTAGGTCCTAACTTTGTCTTCTCATAGTATTTGTGTGTACACTACATTGAAGCTCCACTTGCTCCTTTCATTCCCTAGATCCGTTATAGCCATAAGGAATGCCATTGAAAAATATGCAATGTATATATATACTAAAAGTTATAAGGTTTCATAGTTTATATATGTTTTGACAAATAGTCCACGAGTACTAGAAAAATGCTTCTTAAAAAGACCTGTGATCAAATTTTAGAAATAATACTATTTGATGCTTTGTATTACAAGACATGTTCCATCATCGGTGAGAAACAATGGTTTTAGCTGAAACCCCAATTTTCCTTTCGGCTGCGGGCTCTTTGTCCGCCTTTAGAGGAAGTATAATGGATCAGAGACTCAAAAGTTTGATAAAACTGTAGGAGCCATGGGTGCTAGAGGTAGTTAAATTAATCTTAGTCTTTTGGATATGCATGTAGATCGATAGGAATGGCTCAAGACATAGTGTTAAGAGTTTGCAAACCTATTAGTGGGGATCGAGGATATTGTGGAATTGGCGCAGTTGGAAGTGGGAATATTGCGGCCAAATGAGTTGCTTCTGCTACTTGTGCCTTGACTACACCCTAAGTGCCTCCCCTTCTTGCTTGTTTTCCATGGTGATGAGCTATGCAATCATCAAACTAGGGATATCCAGGGAGCAATGTTCCTCAAACACTTGCTAGGTTTTGAGCCTATGTAGGATTTGGAGTGGGTGGTAGTCTTCTCATAATTTCTATAGCCAGTTTAATCACCTCCAGAGACTATCCTTTTTTGGACAATGGCTTATCATTTTTCTCGATGTAGATTGACCTTCGACTATTTGGGGGTTCAAACTTTCTCTTTTTGTGCTTGGTCGAAGTATGGGCATTGGACGTGTGAAGATAGAAATAATGTAGACTGGCTTTGAAGGGCTTAACCTCGGTCGTTACTGGAGAAACAAGGGTTTTTTTTCAGCCTAGGTACTATTGGTTTGTATGCAACATTTTTGGACGTGATAGCACGTCAAGGGCGGGTAGATTTCAGGCTTCTTTGGTGTCAGCTATGCCATGCGGGCGGGAGAACGTGAAACATATGTTAACAAATATGTAATCATATCTTTTCCATAGAAATAAAAACTAATCTTACAAAGCAAAAAAAAAAAACGGTCAGAAGCTTACAAGCTTGATGACCACTACTTTATTGGTCTGAATATTGGTGACAATGGTTCCAAGCACTGTGAGAATATCATTGATGTTCTAAAGAAGGTCTAGATAAACCACCACCAGCAAAGCAATGATCAGAGCATCTAGGTCAAAGACAAATAAACCTTCTTGAGTTTGTTCTACACAACAAGAGCATTTATATTCTTCTTTAGATTTTTCATTGCACCATATTTCTTGTCATAGTAATTGTAATTATGGAAAATGTATCCCTCTATATTTTCACATTTGTTTGGGCCCTTCTTGTCAAATTGAGCTTAACATTGCCTTGATTTAGTGTTGTAATGTGTTTAACACATTCACATTAGGTCTTAGGCCCTTGTAAACTAAGTGGGCCTAATTGTGCCTTATTTAGGGTGTTGTAAAGTCTGGTATTACACTTTCATACTAATCTAGGGTTTTATTAATTAATGGGGCTTCCTTATGCCTTAATTGGCCTTATTTTGCATCCACAAGCCTTAATTAATGCATCTTTTTTAGGATAATCCCAGCATAAACCACTATCCAATCATAATTTAGGTGTTTTTAGATTGTATGGCCCAAATTTAGTGATTTGGGACTCATACGCCACCTTGGGTGTATGGGTCCCACCTAAGTTTTGGGGCCCTAATCTTGATTTCACATGAATATAAGCTTTTCTTGAAAAATGTGTTCCATAGCTTAGCCTAATGGGACTCATATGCGACTTCTAGTGTATGAATCACATGTGATGTAAAATTAAATTAAATTTGAATTCTTAGCAATATTTTATTCTCCTAGAATTGATGTCGGTTTGTAGTGTTGTAATTTCGGGAAATTTGGCATAAACACGTATAAATACAAGGTCTTTTCACATATTTTCTCCTAAGCTTTCAAGTATTCATGTATTATAGAAAATTTGAGATCACAAGAGCATTCAAGTGTTTACAAGAGAATTCAAGAATCTTCAAGAGCTCATTATCAAGTATCATTTTAAAGTTATCATGCATCATGTTTGTATTTGAGCTAACAATTGTGATGTAGGGTTTTATGATTCAAGAAAGCATTCAATTCAAGATCTACAATATTCAAGCAAGAGTCAAGATATGCATCCATTGGAGCTATTTCATACATGTTTGCAACATTTTATTCCAAAGGTTTGGTGAGTTACCACATCATTTTGTTCATTCATCATACCTCCTTTCCATTTAATTTTATTATGAGGTTTGATTACCAAAATAGGGTTTAACCAAGGAAAACCCCTTTCAACTAACAAAAAAAAAATTCCTTCTCTTTAGTGTGTGATTTGCAAATCTAGGTTGAAGACCCTCTAAGGAACAAAATTGGAAAGAAGTTGTCAAAGTGTTAAAAGTCATCAAAGTTGTCACCTTGTTTAGAAGATCATCAAAGGACACCTATAGAGTAGAATTCAACAATTTAGGTTTGGAAACTAGGTTGAGAAGAGAGAGCAGAGATTGAATAGTAGATTTAGATCACGATCCTCTGAAAAATCCAAGCAAGATTGATATGCCACTTTTGGCATATGAGTCCTAGTATAGTGGCTCTTCTGATTTTCAGGAGTTCTAGACTTGTCTTTGCATGATTTTTGTTCCTGCCTAGAAACCCTAATCTGGGACTAAATCACCCATCCCAGCATATGAGTCCTAATGTACTTTAAATTTAGTCTTTTTAGCATTTTAGGTCTTCATTTAAGTTGGTACAAGTTTCCAGGTGCACCACTCTGATCTCCCAACTTTCTATTATGTTTTGCATTCATTTCTAAGTCATTTATTATAGCCTTGCATATCATTAGGTTTTATCAATAGATCTTGCATATACTAGGACACCCTTTAGTGGATCTCTCTCTCATTCCATCTCTAAATTTAGATATCTAGGGTTTCCTTGAATGTAATAATAGTGAAATAGGACCCTACCCCTTGTGCTCCATGTCCTAAAGTTTGGGGCACCCTATTTCCATCATTATAGTAATTTAGCTCAATGCCATCACTGACAAAATGAAACTGCATGTTAAATGAGGGAAGGAAAATGAATGAAGAGAGGGAAATAAAAAAAAAAGTATTTAGAAAAAATATTTTTTTATTGTCTTAATTTAAGATAATTAGAAAATTAAATATATAATTTAAAAATAAAATATATATTTAAGACAAAATTAATATTTTGTCTTAAATTAATGTCTTAAAACCCCCTCTATGTAGTAGTGGAAGAGTTTATCCAAGAGTTTATCCTCAAAAATGAAGCCACTACATAATGTTATGTATGCATAAACATAGCTAACGTGATCTCATTTCCCACTATATTTCTTGAATCTAGGAACCTCCATACCTTATGGAATTTGTTTTCTAAATATCTCCAAGGATAATGGGTTCATTTTGATGTATTTTGAAGGTTGTCCATTGTGAATTTGATTCAATGTAGCAATTTTTTGTTGGAGGGATGAAACATTTTGCAAAAGTGTGTTAAGAATGGGATTATTGCTTGTGTTGTGAGATGGAGGTGAGTAAGGTGGAGGTGTGTGTGTTTGGAGGACAAGTGAATCTTAAATTTGTGAGAGGAGATGGATTAGGAGATATGAGATTAGTATGCACAAAGCTAGAAGGGTTCCTAGTAGAAATACCTAAGGTAGTATAGACATTGCTAGTAGGTTGTATTGTTCTAGTAACAACTGGATTAGTGTATGTATGAATAGAGGTAAGGGTTGGAGAAGGAGGAATTTAATTTCCACCTTGACTTTGAGTCTATCCCAAAGCTTAAGCACTACCATTCATCATAGTGACATGTTTATCGGTAATGTGGGATAGGCTATGAATAATCTCTATTCCATGTTCATTTTCAAGCATTCATTTAATGTTATCTATCATAGGGATCATAATACTAGCCATGTAGTCAGAACTCACAAAATTTTGTGATTTCTCTAATTCTTCACTCATTAAAGTATAAGGTTCTCTTGAGGGACATTAGTAACATTGGTTGTTGGTAAGGAGGTCATAGGGAATGAAGTGTCAAAGGTATGATCCATAGTGGGTTGATTAGTGTCAACATTATGAGTGAAAGAGTTAGAAAGCCCAAGATCCATAGTGATTGATGTATCATGGGATGAAATGAGTCTCGAATTATGTCTCATGACAATATGGGAAATTGGATACCAAGTTGTGAAGCTCATACAAGTTTCACAAACCTAGGTGTACCTAAGATGGAGGATAGGCACTAGATGAATGCAACTACCAACCAATGCAATACAAATATGTAAAAGTAGATAGCAATTTTCCAATTCTAAAGAAGATAAGATTCTGATTACACTATGAAAAAATCATGAAAATGATGTTTAAATGCAATTTAAAATTGAAAAAATACGCTGATTTTGACAATTTAACCTTAATATGATCCATTTCAAAAAATAGAAAATCAGCAGACTACAGTAGCAAAATAAAAACAAAAAAAATACAGAAATAGAAATTTTGATGCACAAAAATCTAGGAAAAATCATTGATCAAGGACTCATTTTCCCATAGGTGAATGGGTCCTAGTTCAGGGTTTTTAAAAATGATTTTATAGATTTTTTGTGATAATTTCTAAGGTTTTCAGATTGTGGATGGAGACAGGTGGTTATAGTTTTAGATTTCTAGAAAATCAAGTCTAAATGCAAGTGCAAAATGATGTTAAATGACAAGCTAGGATACCTTATTTGAAATGTAATTTTGATTTAATTTTCTATTTTAAAGTGTTTATCATGAAATGCTTTGCAAAATTACTGATATTTTAAATTTTTTAATATTTTATAGAATACAAAAATGCAAACCTACAACCCTAAATGAGATGCAAGTTAATGAAAGTTAAGAACCCTAAATAAAATCCAAATCAATGCAATGCAATGCAAATGGATGCAAGACCTAGATCTAGGGTTGAAAATGGACTCTAAAATTGGAAAACTATAATTCTCAAAAGTTGGGTTCACCAAAATGAAACAAAGAAAAATAGGTTGACCAAGATGAAATGATGAAAAGTATGGTAACTAAGGTAACATATCTTACCTCAATTCATTCAGGAAATGAGATCCCCACAAAGAATGGAGTAACAACCCTTTTAGGTGAATCAATTCAATGGGGAATGCGTTAGTTTCATTTTATGCTTGAAGGATGGGGGTTAAGGTAAAACAACACTTTGGGGATAAAAACTAAAAATAGAAAATCAACACCGAAATGTAATCCAACACTTGGATCTTGAAGATGAAACTCAATGCTAACAAAAATAGAAAACAAAATGCAAATATGAGACTTGGGGAGAATCTTGTTTACCTTTCACAAAATGTTGTTTTTGGAAGCCTACTTAGGACTCATTTTCCCTTGGGTGAATGGATCTCTGCTGAAGGTTTTTGTACAAATTTTGATACCCTCTAGTCTTATCTCTACACTTTGAGATACTCCTAGTGTTAGTGTCAAAATTTTTGAAACAAATTCAAGATCTGAGTTTTTGTGAGAAGATGACAACTTTGAAAACTTTTGCAACTTTGACAACTTCTTCAATCCTTGTTATTCAAAATATCTTCAAGCCTTCTTCAACCTAAATCTACAAATATAATATAAGAGGGATTTTTATTTTATTTTGGTGAATGGGGGTTTTTCTTGGTCAAACTCCATTTTGTTAATTAAACCTTAAATTGAAATAATGCATGAAAGAGGGAATAAAGAATGAAAAAACTATGTTACCACTCAAAAAATCCTTGAATAATTCCTTGAATGGAGATCTACAATGTATTCATGTGATGGCTGAAATGGATGTGGGTCTTCATCTTGAATCTTGCTTGAAATAATGCTTTGAACACTTCAATGGATCATGAAACCTACATCACAATGTTAGCTCCACAAACATGCATGATGCAAGAAGACTTTGACATGATGATTAGATCTTGATTGCTGCAATAAAAATCTAATAAATCTTCCTTTGAATTCCTTTAAAAGTGCTTTTGGAATTTCATAAACTTGCTAGATTCTTCTCAAAATCTTCCAGGATAAACATAATGAAACAACTTGTATTTATAGGTATGCCTCCTTGATTTCCCAAAATTCAAATATCACAAGCTGACATATATTCAAATACACTTAGAGACATTACAATCCCACCAAAAAAATAATTTAAGTTTAGGTCGTAATGTATAGGGAGGACCCATTCACCCATGCATGAATAGGTCCTAGGAACCTAAACCTAGGACACACATTGTTCAAGGTAAAGTGTTATGTTAATGCATTAATAATTGTCGGGTTTCCCTTTCAGAAAATGCAATTTATTAGGCTAGTAAATGAATTATAAGGCTAATTAAGCCATAATTAAGCTCAATTAATTAAGAGGTCCAAAAATTAATGTGAAGATGTAAATAAATACATTTTACAACACTAAATTAAGGAAAACTTAAGTCCATTTCAACTAGGAGGGCCCAAACAAGTGTGAAAATGTAAAGGGATACATTTTTCTACACTATAATTATTTGTAATGGTATTCATAAAGGATGCAGACTTGGTTGTGGTGGTTACAATGTTACTTTTAGTATATTCCTAAAAGAAATTATGATAATTTAGTATTTAAGCATATTGCATGTTGTTGGTTGGATCTATATGAGTTGGATGGTGAACTTGGATGCTTTTCTTTATATATGGACCATTTTAAAGGAGGTACAAGTCAAATATGTCATCTATTATTAGTATGAAGGTTAATTTTGTTATTGATGCCTCATAAGGATCTACTTTTACTATTCTCAAAAGGGATTCTTTATTTTGGACATATGAGATTTTACTTTCTACTATGGCTTGATGGTACATTATTTTAGGAAATTATCCTATCTCACTTCTCTATAAGTTCGAGCCATGATATAGTAGTTTCATGATATTGTTCATAGGTACATTGGTATTACTAAAATGATACTAGATTTAAAGGAGTTCATGTGTTGTATATGAAAGTATATTCAACAAGATAAATACATTAATTAGGGTAAGTGCAAGAAATTGGACCAACTTTCCTTTCAAAAAGTGGAAGTGTTTTTCTTGAAATCAAAGTTTTTCATACTTGGAGTAAAAATTTGAAATTTTTACACATAGAATCTTAAAAATATCCAACAATATAAAATGTGGTAATTTGGATCTAGTTTTTAAATGTATAATCTATTATAATACCCAAATGATATAAGCTACTTTTCTATAGTACAAAAAACACTTTTTCAAAGTCACCTTTTAAGATCCAAAACATGCATGTGTATGAAAAACATAATTTTCCCTAAATAAAAGTATTTTTAATCCCTTTTATTAAAATATGTGTATGATAGAGCAGTTTAATGAGGACATTTTTTAATAATATTTTCCATACATATTTTTGAATTAAATTTTTTGGCCCTAGTTGCTATTTTTGAAAACCGGTCATGTATGAAAAAATAATTTGAGCTAAAATAATCATAAAATGATTATTTATAATTGTTTTAAAGAATCATGTCTAGATTGATGACATATTTTTTAATAAAAAAACACTTTAAAACATAAAAATTACTAAAATTTAATATGAATGTCCAACATATCAAGTTTATCCAGACTAGTTTCCTTGGAAATAAATTAATAAATATGAGAGCAAGTTCAATCATAAGAAAAACTACATATTTGAAAACTAGACATCGTCATCTGTAGTAGGTTTTAATTTTGTTAAAAAAGCTAAAGAAACTTTTTTAGCCATATTGCTAAAGTGAGTTTATCTTTTGTTGTTTTCATGGTGTTATACTTATAGGTCCAAGGTTTACAGTTAGGTTTTGAAGCCATAAAAAGGTATAAATTTTGGTTTAGAAATTTCAAAATTTGTGAAATTTGCACATGCTCTAAAATGTGTACTCATTCTAAAAGGGGCAAGAATTTGATGTAAATAGTAATGGGTACCTATTTTTTATGAAATGGGTACCCATTCCTATTGATAATTTTCTTAAACATGACACTTCCATTAAAAATAAATCCAATTTTTTATAGTTATCCTTTATCCTATCTTTGATGTTCTTTTTCTTGAAATAGTTTCTCCACATGCATTTGGTTTTTTGTGTCACAACTTTATGATTGGTTCATTTTATTATAGTTTAGCTTAAATAATAACATAATATTTTATGAATAATCCATTATTTTTAATTAGGATAAGTTGTGTTTTTTAAAAGGCCCAAACCCTATTACAAAGGGAAAACAAACAAAGGAAAAAACATAGAAAAATAGTTTCCCAAGAAGATATCAAAAAGTTCAAGCCAAACCAATGTTTGATCCAATCCTATACATCTTCACACCCATACAATTGGAGTGTAGATGATAGGCCAATTTAGGGAAAATTTTCTTCTTTCTTAGAGGTCCCCTCACTCCCCTCACTAGGCCCATGTAAGGAAACTATACAATATGAGAAAAAAATGGAATTATCGATTCACAACCTATTAAATTAGGTACAATCAATTGACCTTTAATATTTGAAGATAAAATAGGAATGGTAGAAATAGTTTGTTGAGCTTCAAGCTTTTTAGCCAACTAATCAAAATGAGTCTCACTAGGCCTAGATAGAGGAGTTTGTAGAATTGACAAGAACATCTCCAAATCCTCAAAAACAACAATAAATCTTCAAGACCAACATAAGATGGTTTAAGTAATCTATTGTTGTGTGGATAAATATAATTATTTTTTGTACTTATTCACAAGTTTTCATTATAATATTTCTAAACCAATTTAATAAAACTTGGTATCAAAGGTTGGTTCTATATAGAGGGGGACAAGTTATTGAAAGTGATAAAGGTCTTTTTCTACAATGAGTATTTTTATTTTAAGTGGATTTTATAGATTTCACCTCTAAGTATATTTTTCTATTGAGAAATTTAGTACCACTAGGTATGAAATGTGAAAGCTAAATATGAAAAATATTTTAGAAAAATGAGGGGTAAGTGCAAGTAGTTGGGTCTACCTTTTCGTCAAAAAGTAGTAGATTTTTTCTTAAACATCAATGTTTATCATAGTTAGAGTAAAAATTTGAAGCACTTATCCATATAATATTAGCATGGTGTAATAACATGAAATGTAGGAATTGTTTATAGATTTCAAATATATAATTTATTTTGATACCCAAATGATTAAATTTGGTCATTTATAGGATGTACAAAAATCATTTTTTAAAGCAGTATGTTATGGTCAAAAACATATAGGTGTACATCCAACATAATTTGAACTAAATGAAAGTATTTTTTGAATTAATTATGTGTAAATATACATATGATGGTGAAGTTTGGTTATGATATTTTCATATTTTTTAATAAATATTTATTTTTATTAATATTTTACTAGTCTTAATTTCTACTTTGTAAACCCATCATATGTTGCCAACATAATTTGAACAAGAATAATAGATACATAAAAAAATAAAATCATCATTTAAAGAATGATGTTTAGATTGGTCAAACAAAAAATTTCATTTAAAAAAAATTAAAAATTAAAAGTTATTACAAAATAGTTATATAAATCATTTCAAGTTTATGAGTCATTTTATTTATAAATTAATTAATAAAAATAAATATGTTTAATAGTAAAAAAAAATACATATTTGGAAAATAAACATTGTCCTTTAAAATTGAATTTTTATAATTGAATTTTTGAAGATATTCAAAATGAATTAACCCAAATATATATTAAATTTTTGACACATAATTTATTACTAGTAGATTATACAACCTTCTTTCTAAATGCTATTGTAGAAGTAGTGTAGCTAAGGTCTTTTCTTCCATATTGCATAATCAAATCACATGAAGAGAAGTTGCACTTGAGAGAAAACCGTGTGGAGAAAACATGAAACAAGGGTTCTAAATTTCAATCATTTTAGCTTTTGGTTCCTTTTTTATGAATACAGTGGCACAATTTCCTGAGCTAGAGTGCTCATCTCCTCGTGAGGAGCTTACAAAAGTGGTCTCTATGTTAAAAAGTAAATTGAATAATATGAAAAAGAAAGCTAGAGAACATGGTTGCTCTGAAACAAAAAAATATTAAATGCTAATGGACCCCCTTATGCCAAACATGGATACCCAAAATTCCACCTCAATTGGTCAATGTCCTGGTGGTCCCAATCTACCACTGACTGATTTGATGATTCAAAGGCCTTCCCCAAATGGGTTTCATGCCTCATCGCCGCAAGCACAACCTTCACAAAGTGTTGAAAATAGTGATAGTCAAATGGAAGGTAATGTCATTTCCTTCAACTTACTAGATGATATCACTAATGTTATTTTTGACTACAAAGAAAAGATGGTTATTTTTTTTTTCTTAGAGGTATCCCATCTGAAAATGATTTCTTTAAATGGCCTCGTAATAACTGGGAGCTAAAAGGTTGGACTATCAAATATTTTAGGGGTTTGGGAGAAGGGTATGTCACTTGCACTTTTTGTGACCTATACCATGCCCACATTGTGTTAAAATATGGGTCTTGGATTATCTATGGTAAAAAATGTTATGTTCAGGCTTGGGATATTGACTTCCATCCTGAAGGCATCACCAAATCTAAATATTCGATGTGGGTAGAATTCCCCTTCCTCAACCTTGCATTTCATTTATTTTTGCAAGACATTACAACACAATTGGGTAGGGTTTAATGGTGCAAACAACACACTGATAAATGGGCTAGCCTTCAATCTCATCCTTGAGCATGTATTTAGATGGATTTAACACAACCACTTCCTAACTCTATCAAACAAGTTGGACCCAGATTTCAATTTGATCAGCATATTAACTATCTCAACAAACAAATGCATGTTTTTATTATTGAAAGGAAGGGAAGCTCATTCATGCACATGTGACCTTTCCGCAAAACTACACCACCATAGTCTCATGCAAATTTTCAACACTTTTCCCCATCATCTGTTGATGAAGATTTGCAGAAACATGTCCCCTCAATTCACACGCCTTCTCCAATTCTAGATAGCCTCCCATCCTCCACTAAGCCCCACCCCCACCCTCCATTCCCTCCTCACCTCCCCAACACTTCCCTTCATCTAACCCCAATAATTTCAAAGATGTATTGATTAGTTCTCCATCTAGAGCTCCTAAAAGATGAAAGGAGACTCCCTTCCCTAGTAAAATCCCCCCTACTAACTCTAGCCCTACCTCTCAACCTAGCAACCCTATTAAAACAATGCCACAACTAGAGTCCATTGATCAATCTCAATCAAACCCCTACATAGATATGCAATCTGATTCTCCAAGGAACCAATTTAGTGTGTTGTAGGAGGATGAAGAAATTATCCTTATTGCTACATAATGAAGTGCAACATTTTATCTTGGAATGTGCGAGGTTTGAAAATCCATGCTTATAAATTTCATGTCAAGCATGCTATCTAGAGTAATCAGACTAATGTGATGATGCTTCAAGAAGTAAAAGTTGTTGTTTGATTGGATGCTACCCTTGCTTCCATTTTGTCTAATTCCCTCTACCTCTATACCAACCATAGTGATGGTGATGGGGGTGTGGTGTTGGGCCTGGCCCCATGGTTAGCTAAGCATTTAGTGGCTTTTGGATCAGATCCTAGTCATCATTGTGTTTAGGCTACTATACTTTTGAATGGTTTATTGGTGGGATTTTGTTCTATTTATGCTCCCAATTATCCTTCTGATAGAACTACCCTTTGGGAGTGGCTTCGTATTCACCTTCCCAATGTTGAATGGGTGTTGGGGGATGACTTTAATATGGTTTTACATCCTTTAGATCGTAGCTAGGACAATCATGCTTATCTATCCCATTCTGAATTTGATGCTTGGACCTTGACCTAAAACTACCTTGGAGTGCATGATCCCGTTCGAGGTAAGTCTAGCCTCCAAATGTGCCACTAGTTCACCTAGAGCAACTTTCGTAAAGGATCCCATCATAAATTGAGTAGACTAGATCAATTTTATATCTCTCTTAACTTCCCAATATTGCCTTCACATGTTGGCCACCTTGTTTTGTTGGACCTTTCTGCCACCTTGTCTGACCACCTTCCCATCGTCACCACCCTTTCCCTCTCCACCCACACTTCTCCTTGCCATGATCTTCCTTTCAAGTTGAATACTTCCCATCCTAAAAACCAAGATTGTATCGATGGACTCTTAGCTAGTTGCAATGTGGAGCCTAAACCCCAACATGGTGTTGGATTAGTTGGTGGGAGCGAACTATTGCTAAGTGCATCACCTTTCTTAGTGATTATGGTCAAAGGGCTACTGCTAAGCGTCGAAGATTTGAAAAATATCTCAAAGGTCAATTGGAGCATGGTTGTACCTTGCTAGCTTCTAATCCTCATAATATTACCCGGTATGTGTAGGATCATGATGGGCCAAAAAGTGGCAATATGATGGGTATGTGGCTAACGACTGTTTTTTTAACCAAAATTGATGAAACGAAAAGAGTTTTCAAATGAGATTCTCAGCTTTCCACTGATATAAATTATGCTTTACTTTGAATTTAATAAATAACTATTATTCATTTTCTATTCAAATTACAACTAAAGTCCTAATTGATAGGCTAATTGAAAAACATCCGTAGCTTTCAAATGGTATCACATTTTTTGAATCCAAAACATGTGTCACATTCTACACTTAACATACTATAGAATTAAAAAAGGAAAAATTAAATTTCATGAAGTTTTGACCAAGTTAAGGTGGTTAAACATACAAAAAAAATTTATATTTTTAAAAAGTTGTAATAAAATATTCATAATTAATTATTTACTTGGAAAAAAAATTACAAAAAAATATGCATGACATTGATGCATGAGTCCTCTATTTAGATCTAAAATATTATAAAAAAATACTATCATTTTATTGCGGTTAGGGTGGTCAGACAGACACCTACTTCTTATTTTTTCCCTAAAATTTAAGTACCACTACATTGAAATCTCAAAATTTCACCCAATAGACTTTTTAAAAAAAAAACCTAGTAGTTTAGAAACTACATTCAATTTTCTATAGATTCTATTCTTACATATTTTTGAAATAATATAGATAACTTATTCAAATTTTTACGTCAAGTTGCCTAACTCAGATTTTTCTAAATTTTTTGCCACTTAAGGGCCAATTTTTTCCATGATGATCCTACACATACCCTATCTTGCAGCAATCTATTGCTTATGTTGAGAATGCTCTTCATCAAATGGCTTACTATAAAAGAAAAGGTGCTCAAGTGCGAGCTCGACTGCAATGGATTAAGGATGGTGATTGTGGATCAAAATTCTTCTTTCATTATCTCCAGCATAAGCACAAAATGGAACACATTCTTTCTATTAAATTTACAGATGGAACCCTTCAAACTAGCAATGATGATATTATGCAAACTTTTTATGATCACTTTAAAAACCTTTTCCTAGATGAATCAACAAAGGACCCCCTTCTTCCTATCTTTGAAGAAAGTGTTGTTGGTTGCATTCCTAACAGAATAGATCCTAATTATAGTAAATTCCCCAATCACCTTCTTTCTATTGAAGAGTTTGATGAATCCTTGTGTAATATGGCCTTGGAAAAAAGTCAGGGAATTGATGGTTTACAAGTTGAATTTTACAGAGCTCTTTGGCCCCACAGTAGGGAAGAAAATTCTATAATGTTTACCTTGAGGGTGTGGAGACTGATTCTTTGGGTGTTGTTATAAATCAGGGCCTAATCAAGCTTATCCCTAAAGAAAAAGATGAATGCACTATTAGCAGATGGAGACATATTACCCTCTTCAACACCTCCTATAAAATCATTGCTAAAGCTCCAACAAGGAGACTCAATCCCATCACCCAAATGATTGTCTGTCCAAAATAGATCAACTTCTTAGGAGGAATATTTATTCTAGACAACTTGATTCTCTCCTAGGAGACAGTTGAATGGGCCCAACAATCTACTGAAGATGCACTAATTATAAAACTTGATTTTGATAAAGCATATCATCAAATTCATTGGCCCTTCATTCTTAATATGCTAAAGTGGCTTGGACTTATTCCCAAAATTTGGAACCATATCAACATGTTGTTCATGGATGCTAATGCCAAAATTGTTGTTAATGGTTCCCTTTCACCCCAATTCCCCTCACAGAAATCCATACGCCAAGTCTACCCCCTTGCACTGTTTCTTTATGTTCTTGCTACTGATGCTCTTGGTTATATTTTCCAACATGCACTATCCACCAAAATTATCCAAGGTATCTCTCTTTGTGGTAATGCTAAAGCTCTCAATTCTCATTTCGCTAATGATAGCATGTTGTTCATTTGTAATTATTTTGGTGAAGTTGCTAAGACTCTTGATATTTTGGACATATTTTGCTCCATCTTTGTCTCTAAGTTAGCTATGCAAAAAACAAAAAAAATTATGATCCAATCCACCCTTGACAACCTTGGATACCTATTGAATGGCATGAAGTTAAGCATGGTGTTATAACAAGATACCTTGGTATTCCCTTTGGCATAGGGGTCTCCCTCAAAGATATGTGGAATTGGTTCTTGTCCAAAATCAAACAAAAGCTTTTAGATTGGACCAACTATTTTTTATCCTTAGCTAGAAGAATTCAAGTTGCTAGCAAAATCCTTTTGGCTAGTCATTTCTACATCTCTTCTTGTTTGCTCCCTTCAAAAAAATGCTATAAGCAGCTTAAACAACTAATCAAGAGTTTCCTTTGGGTTGAGTGGGGAAATAAGAAAGATTTTTCTACTTCTTCGTGGCTCCATTACATTCAGCCAAAAGAGAAGGGGGAACTGGGAGTCATTGACACTTTTATTGAAGGAATTTGTCTTACTACAAAATGGATCATAGGAGCCTTGGATGGGGATGCTCCTTGGAAACACCTAGTTCACTATCAAATACAGACTGCTACAACTGTTCACTCTTGGGACTTGGTTAATTGGAGGGCTAAGCTTCTTATGGCTCCCTTCTTTAAGATTCATGGTTCTACCCCATTTAACACCATATGGACTACTTGGCAGATGACATCACAAAGACTATCTTAGTATGATCAATCTTTAAGTCATGGTCTAAGTTTTGCATCTTCTTCCATTTGGTGGAATCAATTGGTTCAACAAGATGATGCTTCTCTTGCAAAAATAAAAAACCTTAAAGGAAGATACTTGTATAAAAAAAGCCATCCAAGTGTTTCGTGATATGTGGGACTCAAGTACGTTTAATTGGAAGTCTTGGCAAGAACTCAAAGCTCAATTCAAGCTTTCTCCAACCATAAAAGATGTTGTTCTAAAAATTCAACAACTTATTACCCCTGAGCTCTTGTGTTTACTATCTACATCTTACCATGATAACTCTCTCAAAGATTGGAAATGGCCTAACAACCACAACTTTCGATGCTTTTCTCTCAAGATTGTCTATTAGCAACTCTTGCCCCCTGTTTCCCTTTCCCCTTAGCTTAATCTTAAATGGAATTGCAAGTTTAACTGTGCTAAATGGAACAAATTGAGCTCACGCATTTGGCATTCTAAAGTTGATGCTCAATCCCAACTCATGGCATAAAAAATTATTCATGTTAAATTGCCTATTGGAGACCGCCTTCACTTTTTAACTCCCTCCCCTTCTTGTCCATTCTACTCTAAACGAGAGTCTATTAAGCATATGTTCTGGCTTTGCCCTCATGCCTATAACCTCTGGTGTTGTCTCTCATCCACTTTCCCTACTATCGTACCCCACAAGTGGACTTGGAGATCTGCGCTTCTTGGGCTTTCCCAACATCACAATCTCATCTCTCAGACCTTTAGGAAAATTATCCTTAATTTTTTTTTGGAGACTCTAGTGCTTGGCTTCATTCTCTCATACCTTTTTCCCTCTTCATATAGAGGTCTTGATGCTCAATGCCGATTTCTTGCTCCACTTCACCATTCTCCAGCATACTCTCCAAACTAAGCCAGATATTCAAGTTACATTGGCGAACCTACAGATGCAAATTAAATCATTTAAAGGCAATTTGCAGGATACATGGGTGCAAGCTCTAGAAGACAATCTTAGAGGTTTCTTTTGAGAAAGGTTCTATACAATATTATGAAGCTAGAAGCTTTACAATCTTTCTATTTAGCTTTCTTGATTAGGGCGTGAGATAGTAAAGGATTCAAGAGTTCTTTCATTTTAATGGACAACCAAATTCCAACTTCTTCTTTTAGGTCAACAAACATATTTCTTGCTAGCATCTTCCTTCCTTGTGCAATTGGAGGAACAACATTGTTTTTCTTTGCTTCTCCTATGTTCATTGTTGTTTTGGGATCAGTTGATAAAAATAGGAAAGATGGAATGATACGCTCATACTTCTCCAAAATGGGAGTTTTGGAATAGGATATGGACAACCATCAAGCTTTAGAATTCATTGTCGTTGTATGGGAGAATGTTTTTAAATTGTATCAACATAATTTGTTGTTGCTATATTGGTCTTGCTAGTGTATGTATGACATGGTTTTGCACTTGTATCAACAAAATTTGTTGTTGTATTGGCCATGTTGGTGTAACACTATGTAATATCTGATTTTGTTAATAAAGTCATTTTTCCAATAAAAAAAAAACACATGAATAAGAAAGAACTAAGAAATATATTCATGCTAGAAAAGATAGTGGGTCCCCCGTAAGACACCAAAAATTAAAACCATGTACCTTCCGTGATCAATTCGTAAGTGCAATTAGGTATATACATCTATGAGGGAAGTACATGGAAAGTTTAGAAGTCTGTAATTAAACACATTTTTACAACATTATCTGGTTTTTTGATATTTACATTTTAAACATAAAAAGATAAAAAAAAGATTGCCATCAAATTGATATTCCATGCTTCAAACTCAAATCTCACACTAAAAAGAATAAGAAAGATTGCTATTTTGTAACGGAAAAGTGCATAAAATTTCAACGGGAACAAAATTGCCAAACACGCTGGAATTCAATTAACTCGTCTTAAGCATATACTTCCTACATGGCCGTCCATATATTATCAACGTCATTTAATAGAAAACCATCGTTTTGTTCTTGTGTGGGATGAAATCCAGTGAGTAGAAGTGATGCCAGCTCATCCCGCTTCAAGCTCATGCTCGCAACTTTTGCTTGCGTGTTTTGCAGCAGTAATTCCAACTCAGCAATTTGCTCCTGCAGTTGGTAAACCGTCCTTGTACACCCATGCACGGGGTCCTCCACCCTTGCTCTCGCTTCCCTCACCATACTATTTACTGCATCTGCCCTTTGATACTCCTCAACATCCTAAAACAACACCACATCACAACCATGAATTCTCAATACTTAGCCAAAATAGGGTTAGCAAGAAAAATAGAAAGGGTCTTTGCAATTACTTGAAGCGTTTTGAGAACATGACTGGTTCCAGAAACTCTGTGTACTAGGGCAAACTTTTCGGGGTCTGTGGATGGAAAGTGGGGAGCCAGCACACACGAATCTGAACATTTTTTTCGATGCTTCTTGCAGCTTGCGCAGGGGTTAGTATTTCGTGTTGCCATATATGCTCCTCAAGAAAAAATTGAGCTCCCTGCAGTAAATTAAATAGTCAATTAGCACAGATCTTTCTCAGGAATATAGATTTGATATTCTCCAGGAGCCAAGCATGCGCCCTGTTGAGTAGTTAAAGGATATGCATTTAGAAATGCCTGTGAAGTATGAACATAGACTTATGATACCCTAAACATTCTTAGATCTATAGCCAGCTCGATATCCCAAGGGCTTGAGAAGCCTCAAACAAGCTCAAACATTGTAAAATATTAGAGCGGGGGCGGATTTGAGGAAGAACACCACGAATATAATCTCTAGAAAATATGGGTTGATAAATTTCTAATAAATCTCCAAAAAATAAATAAAAGGATAGAGGGAGTTAGCAATAAAACTAGTGATAAGGAGTAACTAGTGATGATGTTATAAATTTATTTGCTACCTCCAAAAAATTAATAGTTTTGAACTACCAACTATTTCAAAATAAAGATAAGAACAACAAACCAATAGCTCAATCCTAAGTGCCATAGATTTAATCTTTGATTGTTCTAGATTTTATATTGTACACACAAATATGACCTAGAAAAATGTATAATATTGGGACTAGTCTGATTTGGTCTCTAATGTTTGAATTCTTGTAAGGATGGCTATAACTATAAAAATCTTTAGAGAATGTCTCAAATTGATGGGGTGGAGGTACCATTGGTAAGAACCTTTGATAGGTTGGAAAAAAATATTTGAAGATAAAATTCACCAACCAACATAATCATAAAGGTGTCTCCCACTCCTTGACCCAACGGGAACACTCAAATCAACATTTTAGCAAATTTTTCACTTTCTATCACTTATAGAAAGAAAAAAATTAAGAATTTGAAGATGATCTAAACTAGTAATATTTTAGGTTTTCAATATAAATTTTATAAATTTTCTTTTATTTTACATTTCTTTTTAAGTTATTTCTTATACTTTATAGTTTTTCTATGAACGATACATATGTAGCATCATAAATTGTAACCCCTAACAATTTCACACTTCGTAGACACTCTATTTTTCCAATAGATTTAATTATATTAATAATTATTCATTTCGAGGCTAGTTTAGGAAAATATATTAAATTCCCCAACATCCCAATAAATTTGGATGAAATTCACCTCATCAAGTTGAGGCTTCATTGACCTAAGGGTGACCTATTTCAATAATTATTATTCTAGTGTCAATCCTTTGGTGACTTAAAAAAGATCTAAGGTCAGCCTATAATCAAAAAGATCAATTGGAATGTATATATAAACGATTTTTCTTCTCATTTTAACAATAGAAGCTATTATGATCAATCATGCACTAAAAGGCTCTTATTGTGAAGATGTATGTGAGTTATCCTTGACATTCTAGCCACATCAATCTATTATGCATTATCGAATAACCTCTTGCAAGTATTAAAGAAACCACTTTGACAGAGATTTCATACCTAAGGCAATACTATCCATTTCATTTGACATTACAGTCAATAATTGTTTACTTGGCCTCTTCCGACTTAGGGTAAACCTTCTTTACCATCATCATTTATTTTTCATAGAGGTGGAAAAACCAAAATGGAGTTTGACTTAGACAAGCCCCTATACAACACAACTTTCCCCCCTCCTTTCATTTGTGCAATGTATAACCCAAAGCTTCGTCACATAGCAGATTGTAACATGTCATTTGAAGTTTGCAGATCCTAAAAAGTAGCATCTTTGGTCAAGGGTTTCTGCACCCTTTACACTCAAATTCAAGCTTAATTTTTATATGCAATTTTTTCTTTGTCACTATTTCTCATATCTATAACAATTTCATCAATTTTTTATTTTGTTTGTGTGATAAATTACATTTTTAGATCTAGGGTTTATGTTATATATGCTAATTAAAACACACATCAAATTCCCCTCTTTGCAACTCAAAACAACCAAACCCTACCAGATTGGCTCTCCTTTGTGGTAGGTAGCCAATCATCAAAACCATAGTCAGTTTTTGTTTCGAATGTGGATGCAATAAAAATGTTTATCTTAGTTAATCTACTAGTTAGATCTAGGATCCCTATTTTTAGTTTATATTTTGGTGAAATCAACATTATCCTACCCTGCAATTTTTTGATTTATATAGCATAAATTCTAAAAATTGATAAAAAAACCTAGGTTATATGAAGGTCTTGTTATTGATTTATATTTGTGTCATTTTCAAAATTAATCATATACAGTCTTTGTTTATTAAAGATAAAACACATTGGTGAGTTCTAGATCTGATTTATTTATTTCTAATTTGCAAATATTATATATTTACTTTAGAAAATAGAGCACTTAAAGAACTTTGTTTCTCGAAAAAACATAAAGCATAACCTATTCTTATACCATTTCACTAGAATTTCGATGCTGAACATTTTTTTCGATGCTTCTTGCAGCTTGGGCAGGCCTTACTATTTCGTGTCGCCATCTATGCTCCTCAACACAATTTTGAGCAACCTGCAGTAAATAAAATAGTCAATTAGCACAGGTCTTTCTCAGGAACATAGATTTGATATTATCCAGGAGTCAAGCATGAGCCCTGTTCAGTAGTCAAAGGATGTGCACTTAGAAATGTCCGTTAACATAGACTTACGATTCCCTAAACATTCTTAGATCTATAGCCAGAGATATCCCAAGGGCTTGAGAATCCTGAAACAAACTCAAACATTGTAAAATATGAAAGCAAGGGGGATTAGAGGAAGAACTCCCCGAATATAATCTGAAAGTGAATTTATTGCCTGTCTAGAGAAAACGAAACTTCAGGAGTTTATAATGAAATTTTGCAGAAAAGACGAAGAAGAGGGGGTGTTGAGCCCAAGGAGAGGACGCTTTCAGACAGAATGGAAAAGAAAGGAAGTGTTGGGTCCAACTCTGCACACGCTTTAACTTTAATATGTTGAAAGTGGACCACGGCTTTCGAAATGCGGTGGGTACAGCTGTAAAGACAGAATCTTTGTGTTAATTGCAAAACTATTGTAATGACTTTTACGGTCAGAGAATAAGCAGTCTGTTCAAGCGTACAAAATCTTCTGCAATATATAGAAGCGTTTTTCTATAGCAACGTTTTGACCGTTTCCACGAATGAGTCGTTGGGCACATTTATTTGGCGCAAATGCGAGGCAGATTCATGAGTGTTTCAAATTCTCCTTGCTTTTCTACCTTTGCCTATCCTAGATGGATTGCATTTAGTTCTTATCAAGTGATTTAGTGTTAAAAGATGAAATTATATCTGGAGTGAAGGATAGTTGGATTTTACCTATATAGTTATATTTTTATTTTTAAGATATATATATTTTTATTTATCCCAATTTAATATTAATATATGAATATAAATATAAATTTAATATTAAAAATGTAACGATTTAATGGTCGAAAAGATATGTATTTGATTATGGTACATAAATTTTGTTATTTTGAGTTTTTAGATAAAAATATGATTGTGATTGTCATATTTCATTGTAATCTTTTTTTCTTTTCACAATTACATCTCTCACATTTAAAAATATATGAATTTTTGATTTGAAACATATGACCTAGGTAATATCTTTAAATATGACAACTTGGGCCTCAATTTGTACAATTTAACATCATGTCAATAAACAACAATCATTCTTTTGAATAAAGTCAACATGGAATAAGCACAAATAAATATATTTTTTGCGAAAAATATCATAGCCAATGTTATTCAAGGGAGAAGACTATAGTAGAAAACGTTGGTTGCAAAACTTCTAATAAATATTAAAAAAATAAATGAGAGGATAGAGGGAGTTAGGCCTAAAACTAATGATAGAGAGTAACTAGTGATGATGTTATGAATTTATTTTCTACCTCCAAAAACTTAATATCTTTGAACTACCAACTATTTCAAAATTAGAATAGGCAGAACAAACTAATAGCTCAGTCCTAAGTGTCATATATTCAATCTTTGTTTGTTCTAGATTTTTTACCTTGAATGCAAATATGACCTAGCAACATGCATATTAATGGAATTTGTTTGACTTGGTCTCTAATGTTTGGAATGCTTATGAGGATGGTTATGACTATAAACACCTTTGCATAGTTTGATGCAGGAAAAGTGATCATGGATCCAACTAGTATTGACCTCCTTTCAATGTCCAAAACCAACTTGGGTTGATGATTGACTTGTTTCCAGAAATGAGAGTCTATCTCCTAGGGTTTTGTGTCTCTTTTTGAGTTTTGAGGAAGATGAATTTGATGTATGTTTTAACAAGCCTATTTGACATATAACCATAGATCTGAAAAATACATTTTACCACAAAAACAAAAATAGAAACTAACATAATAGACACAATTTGAGAAATGGTGAGAAAGAGGAACCTATGACTAAAAGTTGAGGTTGAATTATGGGGATAAGGGTGTTGGGTGTTAGTGTTACCCTAGACCTGAGATGCTTCCTCGTGGCATTTGAAAACTTTAAAATATAGGTTGTAGTTTGCTATGTGTTTCTTGTGAATCTCAACTGATGAAACTTCTAAATTTGACATGCACACTTGAAAAGAGGGGAAAAGGTTGTGTTATATAAGGGATTTGCTAAGTCAAACAATGTTTTGGTATTTCTATCTCCACATACAACAAATGATGATGATCAAAAGGGCATGCCCTAGGTTGGGTAGAGGCTAAACCAATATGTAGTGTCAAAAAATGGTGTTTGTGATATTTTCACACTTGTTTGGGTCCTCCTTGTTGAATTGAGCATAATGTTGCCTTGATTTAGTGTTGTAATGTGTTTAACATATTCACATTAGGTCTTGGGTCCTTCTAAGCTAAATGGACTTAATGGCACCTTGTTTTAGGTTTTGTACCACACTTTCACACTAATCTAGGATTTTCAATATTTATTAGGCTTCTTTATGCTTTAATTGGCCTTATTTTGCATCCACAAGCCTTAATTAATGCATCTTTTTGAGGATAATCCCCACATAAACCAACATCCAATCTTAATTTAGGTGTTTTTAGGATGTGTGGCACATATTTGGTGATCTAGGACTCATACGCCACCTTGGGCGTATGAGTCCCACCTAAGTTTCGAGGCCCTGATCCTGATTTCACATTAATCTAAGTAGTTTTGATAAGTGTGTCCCATAATTTCACCCAACGAGACTCATACACCACTTATGGTGTATGAGTCTTGTGTGGCCCAAAATCAAATTTAATTCAAATTCTTGGTAGGATTTTATCCTCCTAGATTTGATATCAGCTTGTAGTGTTGTAATTTTGAGAAATTGGCATAAATAACTATAAATACAAGGTTATTTCACTTGTTTTCTACCTAGCAAGTTGATGAAGCATTCCTAATAGCTAAATTGTGATCAAGAGAACTTACAAGAGAATTCAAGTGTTTATAAGAGCATTCAAGAGTCTTCAAGAGTTGATTATCAAGTGTTTTAGAGCATTATTCAAGTATCAAGGATCATGTCAAAGTCAACATGCATCACTTTTTTTTTTGAGCTAAGAATTGTCGTGTAGGGTTTCATGATTCAAGCTAGCATTGAATTCAAGATATATCAAATTCAAGCAAGAGTTAAGATTTGCATCCATTAGAGCCACTTCATACATGTTTGTAACACTTTATTGCTAGGTCTTGGTGAGTTGCAACATCACCTTTTGTTCAACCATCATTCCTTTATCTTATTATATTTCATTACAAGGTTTGATTACCAAAATGGGGTTTGACCAAGGAAAACCCCTTTCCACTAACAAAACAACATTTTTTTCCTCTCTTTACTGTGTGATTTGCAAATCTAGGTTGAAGACCTTCTAAGGAGAAAGTTTGGATAAGGTTGTCAAGTGTTCAAAGTTGTCCAAGTTGTCACCTTGCATTAGAAATCATTTATGTGGACATTGATTTTGAGTGTCCAAGGGTTCTCTTGCTCTTCTAGAGTTTTTCACCTAAAAGGAAAGAAATGGGCCCAAAATGCTAATGTCTACACTCAAGATTAATGTAATGAGGGATGTAATATGCCTAATTATGATGTCTAAATGAAATAAACTAAAAAATAAATGATTTATTGATGCTAAATCTAAGAAATGCAAAAACACCTAAGAATGCAAGTAAATGATGAAAGAATTAAACATAACTAGAGAGGTGCACCTAGAATCTAAAGTGTGATGTATATGGGCTTTGGAAACCTATAGAGTTGACTAGAAATGTTTACTAGGACACTTGTGCCAAGCTAGGCAACTTAGTCTAGTTTTGAGGAAAATTTGCCATAACAAGAATCTACCAAATGGGTACTCAGAAATACATAAACTACTTTTAGGCCTGACAGTGGGAATAATTGACCATAGATGTTAACTTAGTCCACCTAGGAATTTCTAGAATTTTAGGATACGATTCTATAGATTTCAGTTTGCACTTTCTTTTCTGATAGGTGTATGATCTTGATTATACAAAAAACGGATTGAAATTGGTCTCCAAGCTCCAATTAGGGATTTTTTTTACTTTGATGACTTTGATGGCTGGAAAAGACTTTTTTGACACTAAAATATTTGACAAAGCTACATATAAGACTTGCAAACACACATGCAAAGAGGGGGAAAAGGGTTAAGGGTTAGAGTATAGGATTTTGCCTTGGTCAAACCCTACTTTGGTAATTAAACCCTATGAAATTAAATGAAATAAGAAGAAAATGGTGAGTAAAAAACATGCAATGTCAAGAACTCACCAAACCCTTGATGTGAAAATTTGAAGATATGCAATGAAGGGCTCTAATGGATGACTTGATGATGCTTAGAGATGCTTGAATGCTTGAGTGAATTAGGTGCTTGAGAATGAATAGATTGATAGGTAGTAGGAGATGCAAAATGATGGGAAAAACCCTTATTTATACTTTATTTTCTATTATTTCCCAAAAATAACACATGACAGGCCAACCTCAAGGGTAAGAGAATAAAATCCCACCAAGAAATTAAAATTATTTTGATTTTTATGCCCAATGGGACTAATTCACCCCAACTAGTGACTTGGTCCCACCAAGGAAATTTTACTAGGTGTTGGAAATTGAAGTGCATTAAATAAGGTCTAATGAGAATATCCTCAAAAATAGACTTAAGTATGGCTGGAAAGTGTATTAAGGTGTCATTTATACAAGAGAAAGGGTTGAATTTAGTGATGACAAGTCTAGAAAAGCATGAGAGTTTGTTATAACTCTTTAGAACACTTGTAAATAAGACTTGGTAAGTTATAAAAATGGGATATTTAAATGAATTATAATGAAAGGGTCGTAGAAAAGTGTCAAAGTGGGTTACAACACTTCACAACACCTTTGCAACGCATCCTAGAATTCTTAATGATACTCAAGCGTCCAAGACCTAATGTGAATGTGTTGACCAAATTACAACATTAAATCTAGGAAAAATTAAGCCAAAGTCCATAAGAAAGACTTAGGTGAGCACAAAAATGTCAACTATACATTTTTTGGTGACACTTTAAGCCCTCACTTTAGTTAGAGGATGAACTTGCTTCAAACTCACACTAAAGTAGCCCAACATGCACATCGAGAGGGATCTAGATTCATTCATGTCAGTAAGATGAAATGACAATAATCAAGAGGGATGATCAAACCCCTAGGATCACGATCTCATGGAAAACCCAACATAAACACAAAGGAAAACATATGAAGATGATAAGAAAGGATGAAAGAAAGCTTTGATCATTTTTCCAACCTGTTGTGGATCAGATCTAGGCTTGTTTGTTTGGAAAAGAAATGCGTACTCACTTTGGGGTGACAAAACTCATGGCTTTCCGTCAGGTGAGAAGGCCCAAGTATACTCACTTTGGGGCCAAGGAACTTTTGGTTGTCAGTGGGGTGAGAAATCTCAAAAGGTAAGAAACACACACTCACAATTGGTATGCACTCACACACAAATAGGTGGCTATGGGGAAAATTCATGCCTTAGAATGGGTTCCCCACTCAACCATATCAAAGTTATACCTCTTGATAACTTTAATAAGGTGCCACAAAGGACAATGTTATTTTGTGCTTCATGAGACAGGCAAAGATTCATATTCTTAAAACTCATGAAAAAATGTAATGGCACCATAGGAATGCAAGCTATGTTATGCAAGGTGGCCATGTAAATACAAAATACAACATGCAAAAGAATGTTCAAAGGAGTCTTTTTAAGTACATGTGAGCTTTATAACTTAGGGAACATTGTGTCTAATGTCTCCAAGAGATGACTGATCAAAGAATAGAATATTTGCAACTTAGGGGATGCAGTACGTCGCATCAGACTACCAAGAGGAATGTAATATCTTGAGATAGATCATGCTCATGAAATACATCACACCTAATGTCATCCAAAAAGTGACAAAAGCATCATATAAAGTAACAAGGCTACACTAAGAACCAAGAAAAATAAAAATACAAAATACAAAATGAATAATTCCAATGTATGCCCCCACTTTAAAGGAATTTCTACACACTTGTGAGCAATTACTTTAAAGTAGTGAAGGAAAAATGCAAACAAAAACAAGACATGAGAGCCAACTTGGAAAGCTGGGCTATGCCAAGTCATATTTTTTTGAGTACAATTGTGTCATGCAAATGAAAAAGGAACAATAGAAATAGGGGTTTCCCCAAAAAAGGAATGCACCAAACACATAAGGAATCTATGGATTTGTGGTCAGTATGTTCTTTGCTACAATGTTTTGATTAAGGAGCTCAGAATTGTGATCATTCCCCAAAAATACATAGAATTGGAAGAATGACACAAAGAGAGAAAAATCAAAGAAAAAGGAAGATCCATTTGGGTCGACATGGAAGAGACATAGGATTTCTTGACACTTTGCATTGTCCCCAAAGAAAAACACAAGAAAATGAAAATGAAAAGGTGAACAAAAAGGAAAATATTTTGGGTCAATATGAGAGAGACATTGCGGTCTTAATGGCTTGCTTCATCCCAAAAAGGAAAACACAAAACAAAGGTGAAAAGGAAAATAGAAAGACCTTTTGGGTCAACATGGAAGAGACAAGGGGTGTCTCAATGCTTTACGTCTTCCCCAAAAGGAAAACACAAAACAAAAGAAAAAAAGGGAAATAGAAAGATATTTTAGGTCAACATGGAAGAGACATAGGGAATCTCAATGCTTTGTGTCATCCTTAAAAGGAAAACACAAAACAAAAGCGAAAAAGGAAAAATAAAAGAAATACCTTTTGGGTCATCATGGAAGAGACATAGGGCATCTCTATGCTTTGCATCATCCCCAAAAGGAAAACACAACACAAAAGAAAAAAGGAAAAATCAATGTATGACATATAGAAGAATGAAAGGACACATAAAATAATGTTACAAAGATAGGAGAACATCAAATGTCATGTTACGGGGGACCACGATACACAAATATACGAAAGAAAAGAAAATACTAGTAATGCAAAGGTAAGTCAACCATCAAACGAGTCATCCACCTCCCAATCTCAATTAGTATAAGTGGAAGGTTAATAACACAACTAAGGGAAAATGAAAAATGCATTACTAGGACAAGGCTATTGACTTATTTCCCCCACTAAGTGCAAGGAAAGAATGAGACAAGATCAGTGGTGAGAAAGATCATGTAATAGTGAGAAGAGAATGTTTTACAACTATTACATGATAAGATGTTGGAGGGGAATTGGTAATGGTTTAAGGATTTATTGGATAGAAATTATTGCCATCAAAATGATCTACTTGCTTAGTATTTCTTTTAATTGGTGACACTCATCACTTCTATGTCCAAGAATGTGATGATATGCACAATGTAGAACATTAGCATCTTTGGGATAGATTACCAACCTATTCATAGGTGGTAATAAAATGATATCTTTGTTTAGAATTATTTTCAATTTCCATTCACATTCAGGTGTTGGGTGTCCAAGGATTCTCTTGCTCTTCTAGGGTTTTTCACTTAAAAGGAGAGAAATGGGCCC
This sequence comes from Sequoia sempervirens, assembly GCA_007258455.2. Taxonomy (NCBI): domain Eukaryota; kingdom Viridiplantae; phylum Streptophyta; class Pinopsida; order Cupressales; family Cupressaceae; genus Sequoia; species Sequoia sempervirens. Next base: position 11,575 of record VDFB02115584.1, on the reverse strand, counting down.
AGAATTCTAATTTCTACACTCAAGATTAATTTAATGAGGGATGTAATATGCCTAATTATTATTTATAAATGTAATAAAATGAAAAAGAAATAATTTATTAATGCTAAACCTAAGAAATGCAAAGTGCTGGAAAACACAATGATGTATGCAAAAAAGCCGAAGAATGGAAGTAAGTGATGAAAGAATTAAACAAAACTGGAGAGGTGCACCTAAAATATAAATTCTGATGCAAATGGGCTTTGGAATCCTACAAATTTGAGTGGAAATTTTGACTGGGACACTTACACCAAGCTGGGCGACTTAGTCTAGTTTCAGGGAAAATCTACTAGATCAGGAATCTGCCAAATGGCTGCTCAGAAATACCAAAACCACTTTCTAGGCCTGGCAATGGGACTAATTTACCATAGATGGCGACTTAGTCCACCTAGGAATTTTTGGAATTTTGGAACAAGATTCTATAGCTTTTAGTTTGCATATGCTTTTCTGACAAGTGTTCGATCCTGATTCTGCAGAAAATGGATTGAAATTGGTCTCCAAACTTCAATTAGGTACTTTTTGACTTTGACAGCTTTGAGGGATGGAAAGCACCTTTTTGACACTAAACTCTTTGACAAATCTACATATAAGACCTACAAACACACATGCAAAGAGGGGGAAAAGGGTTAAGGGTTAGAGTATAGGGGTTTGCCTTGGTCAAACCCCACTTTGGTAATCAAACCCTATGAAATGAAATAAGAAGAGAATGATGAATAAACAACATGCAATTTCAAGAACTCACCAAACCCTTGATGCGAAAATTTGAAGATATGCAATGAAGTGCTCGAATGGATGACTTAATGATGCTTAGAGATGCTTGAATGCTTGAGTGAATTAGGTGCTTGAGAATTAATAGATTGATAGGTAGTGGGAGATGCAAAATGAGGGAAAAAACCATTATTTTTACTTGAATTTCCATTATTTCTTGAAAATAACACATCACAGGCTGATGTCAAGGGTAAGAGAATAAAATCCCACCAAGAAATTAAAATTATTTTGATTTTTGTGCCCAGTGGGACTAAGTCACCCGAGGTGGCGAATTGGTCCCACTAGGTTAATTTCATTAGGTTTCATAAATTAAAGTACATTAAATAAGGTCTAATGAGAATATCCTCAAAAATACACTTAAGTATGGTCAGAAAGTGTATTAAGAGGTCATTTATACATGAGAAAGGGTTGAATTTAGTGATGACAAGTCTAGAAAAGAGTGAGAGTTTGTTACAACTCTTTAGAACACTTGGAAATATGACTTGGTAAGTGATAAAAAGGGTATATTTAAATGAATTGTAATGAAAGGGTCCTAGAAAAATGTGAAAGTGGGTTTCAACACTTCACAACACCTTTGCAAGACATCCTAGAAGTCTTAATGATTCTCAATAGTCCAAGACCTAATGTGAATGTGTTGACCACATTACAACATTAAATCTAGGAAAAATCAAGCCAAAGTCCATAAGAAAAACTCAAGTGGGCACAAAAATGTCAACTATACATTTTTTGGTGACACAATTGAAAGACATCTACAGGTTGCAAATCAGAGTTTCAAACTCAAAAATCAGGTTGAAAGGACAAATTTGACATAAAAGAGCAAAATTGGACTTTGAATTTCTAGAAAATCCTAACTTAACCGATATGCTACTTCTGGCATATGAGTCCTATTATAGGGAAATTTGTAGTTTTCAGGAGTTCTAGACATATCTCTATTAGATTTTTGTTCCTGCCTAGAAACCCTAATCTAGGACTAAATCACCCAGACTGACATATGAGTCCCACCAAACATTAATTTTAGCATTTTCAATATTTCAGGTCTTCATTCAAGCTCCTACAATTTTCCAGGTGCACACTTCTGATTTATCAACATTCTATTATGTTTTGCATTCATTTATAGGTCATTTAGTGAAACATTGCATATCATTAGATTTAGTCATTAAGTCTTGCATATCATTTGTTTTTCCAAGCCCTAGCCTAGTGTTGAACCACTCTTTAGTTTTTAATTACACCCTAGGAAAACCCTATTACAAGATCTCTTTCTCCTTTGCATAGCTTAGATTGAGATCTGTAGGGTTTCCCTTGAATTATAGAGTGAATAAGATTATTGTTCTATGTCCTAAGCCATAAGCAACAATAATTTTCCACCTTTCATTTTGGTGAACCAGCATTTAGAACATCATAATTCTTATTTGGAGTGAATTCTCATCCTAGATCTAGCTTGCATTAACATTACATTAGGGTTTGCATTAGTGTAGTGTAGAAAAATGGATCCCTCCACATTTTCACACTTGTTTGGGCCCTACTTGTGGATTTTGGCTTAATGTTTCCTTTATTTAGTATTGCAATGTGGATAAAAAATTCACATTAGGTCTTGGGCCCTTGTGAAGTAATGGATTTTAATGGCACCTTTCTAAAGTGTTGTGAAGTGTTGTAACCCACTTTCACACTTTTCTAGGGTTTTATCACATATTTAAACATAATAAACCTATTTTTAATCAAAATGAACATTAATCTTACCTTATTTAGAGTGTTGTAAAGTGTTGTAACACACTTTCACACTTCTCTAGGCTTGTCATTAATAATTGGGATTTCTTATGCTTTAATTGGCCCCATTTTGTATCCATAAGCCTCATTTATTGCATCTTTTTTAGGATAATCTCGACATCAATCATAACCCAATCATAATTCAAGTGTTTTTGGCTTGTGTTGCCCAAATTTAGGGATTTGGGACTCATTCACCACCTTGGGTGAATGAGTCCCACCTAGATCTTTTGGACCTAAACTAGTTTTCACACATTTGTAAGCACTTTTCATTTTTGGTCCCATACATTTTGCCTGATGGGACACATTTGCCACATTGGGAAAATGGGTCTCATGTGGCCCAAACTCAAATTTAGTTCAAATTTCTGATGGTATTTTATTCTCCTAGATCTAATGTCGACTTTTAATGTTGTAATTTTGGGAATTATTTCATAATTAAGTATAAATACAAGGTTCTTTCACTCATATTCAACACCTAGCATTCAAGAGAGTTCACAAGAGCATTTGAGCATTCACAAGAGCATTCAAGAGTCTTCAAGGGTGGATAATCAAGCATTTTAGAGCAGCATTCAAGTGCCAATCATCATGCTAAAGATTGCAATCATCATGTTTGTTATTATGCTAACAATTGTGATGTAGAATTTGTGATTCAAGCAACTGTTTCAAGCAAGATCAACTCCATTCAAGAAAGAGTCAAGAACCACATCCATTGTAGCCATTTCAAGCATATTTGCAAAAACTTATTGCTAGGGTTTGGTGAGTTGCAACATTGCTATTTTTTCATTCATCATTCGCCATTAATATTTGCTTTCATTTCAAAGTTTAATTACCAACAAGGGTTTTGACCAAGGAAATCCCCTATTCACTAAACCCACAACATTTTTCCCTCTCCTTTGCATGTGATTTGAAGATTGAGTATGCATATTTCATAAGGAGAAAGATTGGAGAAAAGTTGTCAAGTCATCAAAGTTGTTAAAGTTGTCATCAAGCCTTGAAGAGACTTGGAGAAGATAGGTCTATAGATGGAAATTTGTAGTTTTGGATCTGGGAATTAGTCAAGAAGAGCATAACAAAATGAGAGAAAAAAAATCATGTTTAGAACTTCTAGAAAGATAGAAGTGGAATGATTCACCACAAGTGGTGAATGAGTCCCATTGTATAGGCTTGACAAAGATTTTTACAAATCTGTATACCCTTTTGGCAGAAAATTCGTTCCTACACATTTTCCTAGAAAATGGACTGATTCACCTAGCTTGGGGAGTGAGTCCTAGTCATCCTTGATAGCATATTTTTTAGTGATCCAAACCTCTATTCTTCCTTGTCCAGATTCCAAGTGCACACTTTCTTTTTTATAGTTTTCTATTACATTTTTTTTCATCTTTTCAGGTCATTTAGAGTTTAACGTTTTTCATTTTACCTTGCTTCTCATTGTTTTTTCCAAGTTTCAACTAGGTGGTGAACCCATCATTAGATCATTTTTAGTCCCTAGAACAACCCTCTTGCAAGATTTATTTCTCCATTGCAAAGAAATCTCAGGAGTTTTCTCTTGAGTGAAAGCTAGTGAAAGTGTCCCCTTTCTAGGACCCTAATCAAAAGGGTGGAGAAAGGTGAAGCCAATATTCTACCTTTCATTTTGGTGAAACTACATTTAGAATACCTTCTTTTTTTATTTGGAGTGCATTACCTTGTTTGCATTAACATTGCAAATTGGTTAACTTGCATTTTAGGGTTTCAAATTGTGCATTAGTGAAAGCTCATTTATCTTGTATTTTTGCATCCAATTGAATCATTGAAAATAATTCAAATTTTACATTTGCATCTCAGAAATAGATTAGAAAACATAAAAAGGTATAAAATTCAATTGAAAAATTCTAAGTTTTTTTAAAAAATCATCACTGGGACTCATTTGTCACCTTGGGCGAATTACTCCCTTTGCATATTTTGTATTGCATTTTCTAGCATTTAAAGTTCATTTTTTTGAGTTTCTTTTTATTGTTATTACTTTTCTATTTTAGTTTCTAGAATTTTAGTTACAAGCATTTCATTGTTCTTAGCTTACATTTCATTTACATTCACCCTGTATTTAGTAGCCTCTGTATGAGTGTTTGGTGTCCTCTTGCTAATACTCTAGTGAGATGAAGCTTGAGACTCATGTCATCCTGCGATAGCACAATCATTGTGGATCTTGGGTTGTCTAGCTCTTTCACTCCTGGTATTGAAATTAGTACACTATGGATGGAAAACACCTCTAACAAATATTTGCCTTCAAATAGTATACAAGTTGAACAAAGGAATGATAGTTTCCCACAAGTAAACATAATTCACATTCATAAGGACCTATCATACTTACAAAATCAAGTGCAAAATGACAACATTTCAACTACTACCATTCCCACCATAGATAACATTCATCGCTTGCTTTAAAGTAAAGGACTTGACCTTGTGAAAAACATAGCACAAATCTTTGGAAAACATCTCACCTCAACCACTAGTTATCCTTTGCCAACAAGCAATGTTACTGTTATCTCTTAAAGTTGCACCCTAGCTAAGCTATAGGACTTAGCAAGCTAAGCTACAAGACTTAGCACTCTAGAGAAACTTTGGAATGATCCCAAGGTGTGGGTTACTTATATGAGATAAGACCTACGGAGAAGGTTGACTTCCTTTATGGATATTTCCTATTCTACTCTACTTACTTGCAGAGGAAAAGGTGAGAAGGAAATAACATAAACTAGAAAAAGCTACTTGTATGATGATGCACCAAATATAAGGATTTGTACCACTATTTTGACAAGCACTGTGATCAATAAAACTCACTACAACATACACAACTTAGTTTTGACATGTCTTGCATAAGTATTCCATAGAAGGGATTTGAAGTTTTATGGAAAAGCTCAAGAGGAATAACAAATGACCTTTTAGAGATTCAAATGCTTGACTTCATAGTTGAATCCTGCATAGAACTAGTAGAACATGAACTATGACCTACACAAACATGCCCTTTTCCAAAAAGGCAATGAGAAACTAGACAATAACCATGGATAAACATTATCATCACAAGGAAATATCAATAATTTCATATTACTGCACAATAATCAATATTGAGAAGGAAAAATAGCTTTTATTTTATTGATTGAAAGGCTAAGCACTACTAAGTAAAAATTTGTAAAAGAGTTACGAAACTTTGTATTTTATCCAAAAGACTCAAAAGAAGTCACAAAGCAAAAAATAACAAGTCAAAACTGACTCACAAATGAGTTATGAAATTATTATATCCAATCTCTATCAAGAGTCCACAAAAATAGGACATAAAAATTTGATTGGGTTCGGATGCAACAGAAAAGCCCAAAATCTAGCATTTAAATCCATTTCCAAAAGACCTCAATGTGATGAAAAGATCAAGTTTGACCAAGTCCATCATAAAGGAAAGAAAAAAATGCTATAAGATGCTCTCAAAGGTCATAACTAAGTCAAAATAACCCCTAGATATCCTACGCATATGTTGGCTAACTTCTCCAACATTCCCTTATATTCTTGTAAATCATAAATTCAAGCATACCTAGATATCCCCTTTTCCATGAGTTGAAAGAATTCTACATTATTTTTCTTTTAAAGTAACATATAAATCAAAAGGTTTATAACTCTGTCACTTGAATAAATGTCTTACAATTCTTTAAATTAGATACAAAAATAAAGGGCCATGGATCAACCACATGAGAAACAATAGAGAGCATAAGTCAAAAGACTTAGCACATGCAAATTAAAAAGAAATAACGAGTTTATGAAAACCCCTAAGGCATAATATGAAGAAATGGTACCCATTAATTTGCAATTTTTTTTTTTTTTAAAAGGTGACAAAACACCTCACTCATCGACATCAAAGTTAGGGTAGAACCCTAAAAGTAAAACACATGCAAAAGCATTTCATTTTCCTGTCAAGATTTTGGATAGCTTCCAACACCTCCAAGGGATTTTTTGCAGATTTTTTTCATGGAAAAATTTCAAGATGCAGTGCTTGCTCTCACAAATTCTCAACAAGATCAACACAAAAGGAAATTTGGGTATGCAAAAAACCATATTCTCTCTTATATTTTCATTGCTCAACCTCTTACTGATATGTTGGGTTTGAAAAACCTCCATTCCATTTCACTTATCAATGGTTGTGTTTGCATTGCATTTTTTGTAGATTCCATGGCAGTTTTTTAGCAAAATGCTCACCATTTTGAAGACTTCATATATTTCATACATAAGAATAATATTCTAGCTGTAGCTATTTGGGTTTTTTTCTGCAAGAATTTGAATTGTTCCTTGAATCATCTTGTGTATAATGCATTTTTCATAAAATAAAATGAGTTTCAATAGAATGGATTCTTCTATTTACTATATACATTCTATTTTTGCTGGAAAAACAAAATGAATGCTTCTTGATTTATATGGTAGTGACCATACCTCTAATTTTTCTTGTGGGTTTGTGATGACTCGAAAAATCCTCTTTTATTTTTTGTATTTTATAGGGGTTTCTTTTCTGTAGAAGAAAAATCTTGGAGTTGCACATGAATTTATAGTGAAACACTCTTCATCCTATGCTTTCTATGCATTAGCTCATGATTGAGAAACTGGAGGATTTTTCCACAAAATCCTACAAGTTGTGGCTCTACTTGCACATTTTTCTAAAAAGTAATAAAATATTATTACCTACACTTGGCCTCACATTACTCTTGACCTTTCTCTCATACTTTTGTAGAAATCTTAAAATCTTTCACTAATGTTGAATATCAAAAGGTTTCACTCATTTGGTTTGGTCGAGGGCTTTGTGGTGTTTAGACTTCCCTGTGCCTTAACATTCCCTACTGTCCATTTATTATTACTTTGTAGGATTATTCCTAACCCACATGCTGACTCATATAAGAGCTTGATCCATAAGCCCAAATTGGCCTCAAGCCTAGACCTTTCATTGTCCTCAACAATATGGACAAGGTCTAATTCTAAAAAAAAAATCCTAGTATATTAGTTATGGAGTAATATACCTTTAAGTAGACTACCACTATGATAGCCTTAAAGACTGCCCTCCTTCATTTTCCATTGGAAACTATTTCATACTTTTCCTTTTGTAATGGTTGTACCTTTTCTCACTTAGAAACTCTACCAATAGGACCTTAAGTTTCCCTTCATGCTCCTGACAACTAATTATCTAGCCAAATTTCATTCAAATTTGTATTTGTGCCTAGAAAAATGGCCCCTTGTTATTTTCATAGCCTTTTAGGTCTTGTTTCATGATGTTTGGTCTATTTTTCTTTCATTTTATATTGTAATGTGGCTTGAACATGCATATTTATGTACTAAAATTCAAATATTGATGTCTTGTGAAGGTGTTGTGAAGTGTTGTAAAATATTTCTACACTCTTCTAGACTCTATTCATTACAATTCATTTGAAAATAACCTTTTCATCACTAATCCAGTCCTATTTTGAAGTGTTGTAAAGTCTTGTAACAATATTTTATGCTTTTCTAGGTTTGATTTCACTATTTACAACTTTCTTACGCTTTATTCAACCCCTTTATGCCCTTATAAGCTTTAATTAAGTGTATATTTAAATGTAAACCCGACAAATAATATTAAATGTGACTTAATTCTCAACACCCATTTTTAGGTCCTATGTGGGACCCATTCGCCATGGGTGGCGAATGAGTCCCACTCGGCTCCAAATTCAAACACTTTAAATTTCCTTTTGGTTTTTTATTCAAAATCACTTGATGTCGGCCTGTGATGAGATATTAACAGGTTACTAAGGCACAAGTGTGTATAAATAAATGATTTTCACCTCATTTTACATCTCCTACAATCATACATCACATCCAAGAAATCTTTTCATTCACTCAAGCATTCAAGCACTTTACAACATCAAATCAAGCATAAATCAAGCATTCAAGAGCATCTATTGACATATCTTCAGATTTTCATCAACAAGGGTTTGGTAAGTTGATAACATTTGCATCCTATTTGTTTATCATTCTCTTTCATTTCATTATTTCATTAAGGGTTTGAATACCAAAGTGGGGTTTGACCAAAGAAAACCCCTATTTGCTAACCCTTAACCATTTTTCCCTCTTGCATGTATATTTGTAGACTTTTGTATGCAGATTTAATAAGTATTTAGGTGTTGAAGAGTGGTCAACAAGTCAACTAGGTGCTTCACATCAAATCAACCATATTTTAAGTTTGGAGAAGGTATTTTATCTGTTTCTACAAAATTGACTTCGACAACCCGAAAAGCAGACATTTCTAGATCTAGTGCTGCAGAGTTGTCTCCTTATTTCTCAAAATTTTGGGAGGGGACTGATTCACCACCAATGGTGAATGAGTACCACCTTAAGACTGAAAATCTAGGTACTGTTAGATTCTGGATCCCGACACTTAGAAACTAGTTCCTGACAGATTTCACCAGAAGCAGGACTAATTTGCCACCCTGGGGGAATGAGTCCCACTGTTGATTTTCTGTGATTCTAGAAAACATTCAAAACATCCTAGATTCTTCAAACCTTGCCTAAGTGCACACTCATTTAGTTCATTTCTTTTTTTTTCTACATTTATTCATTCTTATTTTATTGTTTGCATATTATATTGTGTTTTCCACCATAGCTCAAATCTTTAGTTTTGCATTCAAATTCAGTCATATAGATCACTTAATTGCATTTATTTTACTTCATTTAGCTTGGATAACATCACACATAACATAATTTGAATGAATCCCTTAGCATTTTTGGCCCTTCCTTCTCCTTTTAGGTGAAAAACCCTTGAAGAGCTAGAAAGGTGCATGGTGCAAAAAATCTATGGTTCATTTTGGTGAACTTGCATTTTGAACACTTTTCATTTTTGATTTTATTTTCATCTTACATCCTAGATTACATTTTCATCAACATTCAATTAGGGTATTGTTTTGATCTTGCATTCTAGGATTTCTCAACTTGCATTAGTGAAAGACTCATTTAGATTTCATTTTTGCATTACATATGATCATTGAAAAACTAAACATTTGCATCTGCATTCTTAATTGGCATCTAAAAAGCATTAAAATCACATTAATTTTTTTGAAAAACACAAAAAAATATCATAATGGGACTCATTCACCACCCTGGGTGAATCAGTCCACCTACACTTTTTACACAACATTTTATGGAATTTTCCTACATTACCATTTGTTGAAGCTGCTTTATATTTTAATCTCTAGAATTTCTATTTGCAATCATTTATTCCATCTTAGTTTACTTGCATCATGGCATTTTTTTTTAATAAGTTTTGGAATTCATTAAAATCCTTGGTAGACATGTCCAATTGTGCCTTTGGCTATGAACCTAATGACCTTGAACTTCCACATGCTCCTTCAACTCCTCATGATTGTCCTCCTCATGATGTAGACATCATTGGAGAAGATGACAATAGCATGAACAAGTTCTCTAATGAATTCCTTGATAACCTAGAAGCCAATGCAGCCTTTTGTCCATCCATGAGGACACATGATCTTCCTACTGTTACACCCCCTAATCACTTTTCATACTTACATCTTGAAGTCAATGAAGGATCTAAGGTTCCTCCATCCAGTGGCCCTAGTCTCTCTAAACAAACACACCCTCGCCCATTTTATGATCACAAAGTCACACACAATCCCATAAACCTTGAAGAAACATACGATAAAGGCTTTACTATCCTAAGAAAACAAGTTTGTGTCACAAAACATGAACATGAAGTTCACCAACTTCTTGAACAAAAATCAATAGAAGAAAACACCACATGATTAGGATATCAAGATCTCTCTCATCCTGATAAACCTCCTTTTGAATATTGGAGACTTAGAGATGATGGTATAGTGATCTTTGATTCTCCTCATGACTTAAGTATTCTCCTTCCACGTGAATAAACAGTACATGATTCTAATGAAAAATATGCTAGGATCCCCACAGGCCCTCTTCCTCCTTCCATTCATGAAAAAGGAGAATCTAGCAAATGAAAACGACCTTATAAATTAAAGAAAATCAAGTTTTCCACACATCCTCCACCTGAATGTGAAAGGATACTTCAACTGCTTTTAAACAAAGGTCTTATACTTTTACCACATATGAATAGGTTTTTCATTGTTCCTAAAGATTATAACATACAATTTTGGAAATACCATCGAATTCTCGGACATCATTCCAAAGAATGTCAAACATTGAAAGACATACTACATAAATATCATTTCACTGATACTAATTGCTTTCTTATTATCCCATAAAAACTAAATTCCTTTATATCATGCCATAGTTGTAGAATTTATATTCTCACTATTTCATGATCCTTTTACATCACCCACCTCGGTTCTGTTGGTGTGAATAATTGTCTTGTACCTAACTAATTCATTCACTAGGTAATTTGGGGACATATTCACATGGTTAAGTTTACTTAGGATAAAAGATTCCTTCTAGAAGGCTTAGTTGGCTTATCTAGAACTTATCTTATCTAGCTAGGATGCATCAATTCCTAGGTGATTAGGTTGTTGGTTGTCTCATGTCACAAGATCATGACATTTGTCAACATCATGTTCATTCCTACATTTCATCCTTGCCCATATAAGCAAGGCATCTCTTGTACATTTGTATTCAAGCTTATATCAAGCAATTCAATAAATCAATCAATCTTGCATTGTGAAGCAAGCTTTCTTGCCATTCTCTCTCTTGTGGAAGTGGTTTTGGTTGTAACTGATCTTGGGGGTGTTGAGGAGTCACCATTAACTCCTACATGGTATCAGAGCTCTCCAGGTGTTGCAGATTCCTTCCCAGATCTGAGGGTGATATTTTGGCTTGAAGATTTTTGCTGGGTGCAGATTGGGGTTTCAATAACCTCGCGGTTGAGTTCAGAAGGCTTTGCAGATGAATTTTGACTATAAATTTGCCTATATTGGGAAAACTTGTTTTTGAGGCAAATTTCTTTTGCTAGGATAGCCTCCCAAGCGGTACGATCTTTCAATTTTCGCAA
>VDFB02115583.1:0-46132 GCA_007258455.2 Sequoia sempervirens | reverse complement strand
AAAAACAGGTTTTGAAAGGGCCCAAAACCCTTTACAAAAGAAAGTAGCTGAAACTAAAGAAAACTACAATAAGCATATCAGCCCATACGCAACGAACCAACAACAAAACATCAGCCAAAAAGGAGGACCCCAAACAACAACACTACATATTCTTCAGGATATCAGCAGCCTCCACATTGCTCGCCCCAACCTTTTGACCATCATCCACGACATTAGACAACTCTTTGCCAGGACCCCCAGCCTGAGCCTTGGTCTTGTTTCTAGTTCTAGCCCTAGGCTCATCCGTATTCACCTCATTAATCAAAACACTATTCTTATCCCCACCCTTATCAACAAAAACCTCTTTCTCCATCAACTTGCCACCAATACCAATCTCTTCAACATAAACAATCTCCTTGCGATTCTTGGCACTAACAAAAGGAGAGGTAATACCAATAGATTCAAAGTTAACCATAGACTTAGTCCCCTCCCTACCCTTGACCATGCTAGCACAAATTCTCTCCAATTGATCCTCCAGGGTGAGAACTCTACCTTCTATATTTTGTTTCATTTTAAGAGTTTCCTTCACCACAATATTCAAGGAATTAAATAATTCATCAATTTGGTTCTGAACTGAAGACTCTTTAGTTTTACTCATCACACCCCGTACTTTGACATTTGTCATATTAAGTTCATGGAAAACCCATTTGAACAATTTGAATAAAACAATGGAACCTTCTCTAGCAGTTCCCAAAACATTAGAAATATTTTCCTTATCAAAATTGAAAACCCCCTTACCAGCAGCATCATCCTCCTGAGAGGAGCTTACCTTGTCCTGATTGGTAGAGACGTCCTTACCTTTCCCAACAACAACTAAAATTTTGATTTTGCGAAAGGCATCTGTAATCTCCTCAGCCATAGCCTTTCTTTTCTTTAGCTGATCTAGGTCCACAACTAGGGTATCCACATCCTATCTGCCTTCAACCACAACCTTTCTTATCTTCTGCATATCCAAGTTCACAACCAAGGATCATCAACATCCTATTCGCCTATGATCCTGAGGGGAGAGTCCCTGTCCAACATTTGACTCGCAGACCTTAAAACTAGTTTCTTCTTACTTCCCATCTCCAGCTCCTTCTACTTTGTCATAGGGGGCGATGACTACGTCTCACCATACAAATCATTCTTCTCCTTCAAGCAAGTACTCGACATAGTAGCAGTCACCTCATCACTGCAAGTCTCATAACCCTTATTAGGGCTCGACACCCCTTTCTTAGACTTCCCCACAATAGGGAGTTGTGGAGCCACCTCCATAGAAGCAAGAGAGTCTGGGACATAGTCCACATCCTCCTCGGATTTTGACTCCTTTTCCAAGACAATTTTTCTCTTCATTTTTTTACTAACCGGTTCCTCTCCAGAGACTGTCTCATATTCCTCCATCGGCTTTAACTGCTTACCCTTAGGGGTAGCAATCAACTTAGCCACCTCAAAAGATTTAGCATACTCTAAAATTAAAAGGATTAGCCCCACATGTAGAACTGGATTTTGGGGTTTCTCTTATGGTCCTTGAGACCAAAATCCAATGACGCTAGGAGATAATAGGGAAAGAAAATTATTTTCTTGTGGTGGAAATGATTAAGCATAAGGAAGTGGTAAGCATTTACCACAGAGAAGCATCCTTCCAGGGTAATATAACATATGAGTTCCTCAGCCACATCTCCCCACAACGCCTTGAGAGAGCTCCTCTAGTAACCCCCATTCTTCGTCGATTTCAAATCTTTAACTTCATTCCCCTTGAAAAAATTTTTGCATGGCAATTTGCAACTCCTTGTCTCTGAAAAATTCCATACTATCTATAGGCAACCTAGTGATATTTTCTATAAAATCTTCATTCACATCAAACTTTGTTCCTCCCAACTTCAATACCCTGTTGTTCCATGCTTTTGCAAACAATGTCGTCATTTGTGGGTTGTTACCATGCAATCTCTTCAGGTATGGAGTCAACCCACCTTTCTCTAACACCTGCCAAACCTCTGGGTTCTTCTTGACAACTTCACAAGAGAAGGGTTCCACACGATTCCTATCACCTCTACATAATCATCACAAGAGAAGGGTTCTACAAAATTTGCAAAGTCTATAAGCTTGAGAGCTTTGAATGCAATGAGAAGAAACCTCGAGAAGACAATGCAAATAATGCCCATAATTCGTGTGAAAACAGAATTAAGGATATAATTATGATCCTAGAGTTTCGTTCCCTATGGATATCAACCACTATATCGTAAGCTCGTTTCAAATATGGATTACCATCCCTCCACATAATCATCGATCACGTGAAGATAGTCATGCACGCCGCAAGCCATAATAAATCCTTAACCATTTTAAATTTGGCAATCATGATTAATACTAGTTATTGCCTCTATAGGGAGGGGGTCATTCAAACCCCATTCCCTAACACCTCTAACTCCAAGATTAGCGAAGACATCAACTAATCCATTGCCCTCTCTCAAAATATGAGAAATGTAATATTCGTCAAAAGAATTAAGAATATCAATAGAGTCCCTAATCAAAGATTCAATAGTCCATGAAGGGGTAGCACAATTCTTCAAAGTATTGATGATATTGAGAGAGTCCCCCTCAAGCCATACTTTCTTATAACCTTTAACTTGTGCTAACTTTAGACCATAATAGGCTGCAACCACTTCTACATAGTGGTTTGTCTGGGTTCCCAATACAAATAGATAGAGTTATTACTATTAATTAAAGTAATATTGGTTGTTTTATAAAAATAAAATAGTCTTATGTTTTTATTATTTGTGTTCTAATAATCAATGCCACACTTTTAAAACTATTTAAATAATATGTAATAACATAATTCTACCATCTACTGTGTATGAATAATTTACTTGCAATTGTTGTTTACAAATAAAATATTGTGACTATGTTTGTATATATCTAATATGCAATTACTTTTATTGAGTTATTTCCCACATAACATTTCAATTATTTATATTCGAGTGATCAATGACATAGATGTTTATAAATAATTAAGATTTATTACTGCTAAATAAAATTATAATTGTTGTTTTACATAACCCATTAATTAGTGATAAATGTGTTTATCAATAGTTTTTTGTTCTTTGATGTAAATCAAATATGAACCATACTTTAATTATAATTTGAATGTAGAGTGTATTCATTATGAATTTTCAACCTACTAATAATTGATCATTTAACATTCATTAATTGCAATCCAATTTTATAGTTATGCTTAGTAAATGTATTTATTAGTTCAATTATTACTTACAAATTATATACAATATTATTTAGTTTGGTTTTTTTTTCTATTCTTCACTACTCTTTCTTCTTTTTAAAAATTGTGCACAAGATAAACTTCTATTCTACATTATCTTGTTGCAAAAACTTAAAATGAACAAATTGGAAGGTATTCTTCGAAAGTTACTTTTTGTAGTCTATTTTAAATTCATGGTTAGATTATTTTAGAGGTGATTTTTTTTCAATGTTTATCAGACATATATATAGTTTAATAAATAATTTTATTTCAATTTTATTTGCACTTATCTATTTTATAAAGTATAATTTTAGAGCTTATGTTCATGATATAATAGTTCACGTTTGATGTATTTTTTATAAAAATATTTGACATTTTCATTAAAATGTATTCTTTGAATGAAAATGCAATCAAGATGATCAATGATGAAAACTTACACTTATAGCCATATCTCTAAACTTATTAGATATTATCAAGTTTGGACATAACTTTGAATCAACAACTAGATACAAAATAGGTATTTCTGATAGAGTTCATAAGTAAAAAACTACATTTGCAAAAAAATATACTTATTACATAACTTCAAAAGAAATCCAAAAGAGATCTATACTACTACTCATAAAATACAGGTGCCCTATTATTTGGATGTCAAAAGTGAATCAATGTGTTCAATTAATTTTTATGAAATTATTGATCAATTATTTACAAATTAAAATTTTTGAGCCCATTATTTAAAATGTTTCTATCACAATATTTATCCATTCCATTGCATTTATATAGGTGGATTATCATCTCATAACTAAAAATTACATGCTTACACCATGAAATTAATAGTGAACCCACTTACCTATTTGAAGAAAAGACACACAAGTACATGTCACAATCTCAAGTGTGTTGGAAATATTGTTATCATTGATGTCAAAGGGAGATTAATATTAAGATGATTTATTGATGTCAAAGGAGGATCAATATAATGAATAAATGCTAAGGGGGATTAATTGAAAAAGAAAATATTTATTAAATTTTTAATTCTGGTTATTTGAATTTAATGGGTTGGTTGACCCATATATTTTTGGTGCCCAAAATAAATTAATTTTTTTTTTTTTTTTTTACATGGGCTGACCTCTTTGAGGAATCACTCCTCTTGGAGTAGACGCCTCCCTTGGAAGGATCACCTCTCTTAGGTGAAGAGGCATAAGGGGGATATAAAAATAAGATGAATGGGGATAAAAGAAAGCTAGGAATTAATGTAATATCTTTCTAATTCAAGCAGTTTTTTAAGGAGAAAATATATATGAAGTTGCAAGCAGATTTTTAAAGGAGAAAATATATGTGAAAAATTTGCAAGCATTTTTTTATGGAGATTCAAATTATCATCATCCATTGAAGAAGCAATATTCAAGAAGGAGAAAAATTTGTTCATTTGGAGGTTGGTGCCTCTCAATAGAAGAGATTGGTATCTCTCGCTAAGTTGTTGCTTAGTAGTGGGGATTGGTGTCTCTAGTGGGTTGGTGTCTACAAAGATTTGTAAAAGAATTTTTATTTTTGTGGTTGGATTTGGACAACAAATCCAAGTACTATTTCTTTGTAAATTTTGTGTTTCCTAGTTAGTTGTTAGATCTTATGTGATTACTTTGTTGTGGTTGTTGAATTTTATTAAGTAAAAGATTGTATTATATTGATTCAACTACCCTCTTAGTATAAGTGTGTGTTCATCAAAGTGGTCCATCTATAAGTACAATTGGGAATAATAGAGTAACAAAACTCTCTTTGGAGAACACTATTTAAAATACATTCATCTTTACAAAGGAAAAAGCTTTTCTCTATTATTACTTCTATAATAAATTTGAATCAATTCTAAATAAGATGTTTATAAAGGATCATGTTACAATGAAAAAAGAAATGCACATATTCAACGCACAAAAACGATAAGACTTTTTTCTCTTTTAAAATTATAGATTGTGAACACACTAAAGTACATGTCACTTGTTTCAATGAAGTTGCAGATTTTCATTATGTCAATGTACAAGTTGGAGTTGTATATACAATATTTGGTGGGACTATTAAAGATGGTAATAGGTTGTACAACAAATTAAATAGTTCACTTTGATTTTTTTATTGGATGATTCCATGGTTTGACTATTTGAAAATGATTTTACAGTTTCAAAACATTAGTTCTATTTCATGCCTCTCAATGACATTATGACATTATCAATAATTGTCTCATTGATGTTATTGGAATTTCCATTTGCATGGACTCAAGCTCCACAATAAAGATGAAGGATGAGATAGAGGTTCTTAGGAGGATCATCTAGCTAATAGATGTCTTTCTCTACTAATAATGTGATTTTATACCGGTCCAATCACTCAAAAGGAAAGTGTGCAACTCCAAGAGATGTACCACTTGGATCATGTTGTTGTGCTTGCAATTAGAAATGGGGTGTCGTAAAATATAATGAAATGATGATAAACACTTTGGTCACTACCAGCCTATCTATAAATTTAAGCATAGAGGAAACACAACTAAAAACTTAATTTGAACAAAATGAGAATGATATTATCTTATCATTTACATAGTCTATGGATGTGTCTCTACTAATTATAAGAAAGATAATTATTCACATTTAAGAAGAGATTGTGCACATGAAATAATTCATCCAATGCAGTGTGAAAAACAATACAATTCATAAAATCTAATTCTGTTTTGCTATCTTGATCTACCCCTTCAATGAAAGCAAAAGCTTATGTAAAAAAGAGATGCATAATGATGGTGAGATATGCTATTGTTTTGAGAGTACAAATTTATATTTGCAGAGTTGTAGTGACAAATATGTAATACCCCTCATGTTGTTGTTGTTTGGACTTGTTATTTTCTATGCTTTTGTTTGATACTTTTGAGACTTTTGATAGTTACTATTTTATTGTTGGTTAGTGATTGGATAGTTAAATTTGCTTGGTGATTATGCTACTTCATTTGAGAACATGGATATTATGATGTAACATTATGATTATATTTGGTTTGGTGATGTTTAATTTGATTTCGGTAATTCATTGTGATCACTGATGGTTTTAGTAATTATTTTATGATGTGATTAGTTAGTTTAGCAATGTTGCTTGTCTAATGTTGTAATTGTTTAGTATAGATTTGGTGAGAAGGACTGATTGTAGTACCACTGGATTTATGAGTGCCCTACTACCAGCATATTCCCTCTCATGATGTGATGTTTTTGATTATATATATACATGTTGTACACACTTTGTGGTATCTTGAGGAATTGCAGTCTGAGTCACCGATTCCACACAGCGAGGAAGGAGACTGAGGCGAGCATCAATTTAACCCAACAGGCATGATGTTGAAACAGAGATGACAAGGAAGTCACCCCATCCCATGTTTGTCAAACCGTCCTGATTGAGTGGTATCATGCGTCTTTGACTTTGTCATTTTTGCAATTTATTATAATGGTTTGTGTGAGTGTACTTTTGGTATTTATCTTATGTTAGTGTTTGGTATGATGTTATTTATATAATTAAATGATGTTAATAAATGTTTATAATAGTGTTGGAATAATTTGTATTTAAAATATAAAAGTCTTATATTAAAAGTCATGTGATTTATTTAAAAGTGTAAATTAAATTATTTAAGATTAGTATTTTGATAATTTAATTAAATAAGCATGTTGGGGATAATTATGAAATAAATTAATTAAAGATATTGAATTGTGTGAAGTACAAGTAAAGCTTGCAAAATCAGAATTAAAAAGAAAAAGTGTTGTTAAATAGAAAAAAAATCAAGAAAAGAAAGAAAAGATAAAAGGACCAATGAGTGTTGAGTGTTGGCTGAAAAGCTGGGAATAAAATTAGAAAACTTCTTTTAATTTGGATTTTTGGAGCTTTCGAAAAAGAAGAAGATATATTTTTATTTAATAGCAAATTTGTGAGATTTTTCATTCACGGGAAAATTTACAGAAGTTACACCAAAATATTGAGTTTTGAGAATTGAACTCTCTCCGGTTCTTTTCTGTAGAAATCTATTTAGTTTTTCATTGTTTTAGAGGAGAGGTTCTTCTGAAGTAAATTTTAGATTAGGAGATTGGTTAAGGGAATCGAGTGAAGAAGTTTTGAAGGAAGGAACGAGAGCTCTTCGAAAAGGCTATTTGGATCAAGCAAAGCTTCATCAAATTTTCAACAGCGCAACGTAGGACTCCAGGTTCCATTTTCTTATTCTTTAGTTTTCTGATTCAATAGAAAAATTGAAATAAATAAATAAATAGGCTTTATGTGAAAGAAAATTCTTTTGGAGTTTTAGAAATTTTCTGAGTTGCAAACAAATAGAAGGAAATGCTTTCGAATTTTGTTTGAAAATGTCCAATTTCTTTATCATTATGCTGTGGGAAAGATCAATCTTTTTTTTTTTAAATGGATTTGTAATACTTTCCTATATATTTATATATATATATATGTATGTATGTATGTATATATATACATAATATATGTATATATATAAATATATATATGTATATATATAAATATATATATATTGTGTTGATATTTGTAAGAAAATATTTTCCTTTAGAAAAAAATTAATATGTTAAAATATATCTATATATATATACTGTCGTACAGATGTATATACACATATATATATAATTTTTATGTTTTAAAAGTTCCCATATTGCTTCTGTATTGGGCCGAGCCTTGTGGAGGTCGGCATTGTTTTTTGTGCTGGGAAGTGGGTCGGCCTAGCCGTACCCACCTCCCCCAGCCTTTCCTTAAAGGACGCGACAGTCCAAAGGACTGTCACAATAGTCCTTGGACTGCGCACAGCCTTATCATATGGGGTTTCCCCCTTGTAATGTAAAAGTCATTTTTTTTATTATTCATTTTTTTATTAATTAATTTTAATTTTTATATATATATGTATGTATATATATCTGTGTATTAATTGCATAACTATAACAGAATGATTATAACATAATATTATATGTATAAATATTGTATATATTTATAAATATATATAAATATTTATATATATAATTGTAAAAGATATACTGAATTCTTGTGCTTATGAATGTGAAATTAGGAATTTTAATGGTATTGGTTAATGGAAAAAGGGAAAAATTATTTATATTTGTCAGAGTAATCTTTGATTGGTAATTCAAAATTATTCTAAGGGAAATGAAGGTTAGTAAATGGAATAAACGAATTGTTTAATGTTGCATTAAATTGTTATGTTATTCTGAGTTTAAAATCCTGTGAGTTTCTTTGGATTATGGTTTTGGTTTTTTCTTTCGATTGTGGAAACTAGTAAAATTGATTTGATTATTTCCTTTATTGCTATTTTATTGTTTTAGTGTATCAATGTGGGAACCTAGTTTGGTTTAGAAACCTAATTTTGGATGTTGTGATCCTTAGTAATCTGAAGGTGTGATTTTATTGTTGGATATTTATCCTCATTCTTTGTGCTCTTGTTATAGCATGTTATTTTATATCATTGTTGTGAAAGGGTTGTACAAGATTTTGTGGAGACCTTGAGTATGTGTTTTAGCGGGATGGGTAATGCCTCGCATGTCATTGATTGAGTTTTAATGCTTTGTTCCTATGGTACAACCCTTGCTTGATTTTGTTATGTTTGGGGTCTCAGGGAGAGTGGCTCTTCGTGGGGGTCAGCGCCTCAAAAGGAGGAAGGGCTCAGGATAACCTACGTAAGAGTAGATTAACAAGTGAAAACCTAATGATAGAACTTAGTGGGATGGGTAGTAAAAACATATAAGATAATCTTGGATACCTCGTCTATGCATTAGGGCTATCGTAGACTAATGGTAGACTAAGAAGGTCGTGGTCAGCAAAGTCGTAACCTCGTCCTCAGGAGAGGTTAAGGGCTCTACATGAGTCACCCTATGGGGTCGGTGCCTGAAGTAGGAGGAAGGGCCAGGATAACCATAGATGGGAGTCGGCGCCTCATGTTGGAGGAAGGGCCAAGATAACCCATGTAGGCTATGCGATGACACTCTCCACTAGATTCCCTTATGCCTTGTTTTCTTTGATGCCTCTAGAAGTGTATTATGATTGTCTCTTTGGTTTACTTGGCATGTGGTTAATGGTTATTGCCTTGGTTTATTTATAATATGTTTTATGGCTCTTTGGCTATTATGAATGGATCCTTGTTATTGTCATTTATGATCTATGTATTCTTTGGTGTTGCTTTTGGAGTTATTCTTATGGCTTTCATGGTCATGGTTACTTCCTTGTCACCTCTGAGCACGGGGGGTGGGTTTTCTCTAAAACCCATGTGGTTGGGTGGAACGTGCTCCGCACCCGTGGGGTTCCCCATCAACGTTCGTTCTTCTCAGCATTCTTCAGTTGGAGCTTGTACCTGATATTCATTTTGTAATTCAGACATTATTTGTACTATGTATTTATCCCATGTGTACGGGAGATTTCATTTTATTCATTTATTGAGAACATGTAATGTATCAAACGATGATGTATTAATTATGCACCTTTGTAACCATTCATATTTTATGGGTTTTAATATGGTTGTACCATGTGATGTAATTATACTCATGCTTATGGATATATGTATGTTATCTTTTGAAAATGGATATTGTAATGGTTATGATGGATGTTAGATAAGTTAAGTTATTATCCTTATGTGTAATCTTTCGTTATGAGTTTGTTTATGCGATGTGACCTCGCGTGCCCCAGAGGACTTGACGTTATGATGCTAATGTGTAACGTAATTATGTTTTAATGTTTTATTATATGTTTACTTTGTATTATTTAAAAAAAATGTGTGCATTGTTTTGTCCTTTGGGGTTTGCCGCAGCCGGGCATTACAAGCCACATACTTCAATTAAAGGTAACATATCATAGAAAGAATATTATAGGCTATTATTATTTTTGAAGAGTCAACCACCAACTTTATTGGTGTCTACAAAGGACATATATGCTACAATTCAAACAAGATGCAAAAAATTATGGCCGAGACTATATTCAAACAAGTATTTTTCAAACAATTTTTCACTCTTTCATATAGTGGATTTAAATAGGTTCAATGGCGGTTAAAATCAACCATCACCAAATTGAGATAATAGATTTTGTTGGAAAAAAGCTTGACTTGTTAGGTAGACTAAGTGACATTTGCAATAATGCTTACAACTAATTTTGACTCCATTCATGTATGAAATTATGTTTGTATTATTATTTTTACTTCTAGGGTATTGCTTTATACTACATAATAATCATGTCTAAAATAATTCTTAGAATTAAAGGTGGTTATAAACCTCGTGCATATAATAAAACATGTTTCTTAACATTGATATTGATTTTGTCTAGTTTTGTGCGTTCTTCTTATTAGTAGTATTGATAATGATATTATTTTCACAAAATGAGAACCCCCACTTGTAAAATTTGTGGTAATCTTTAAAACTGAAATTTGAAATCTATAATATCATAAAAGAATTCATATATGCTATGCTCACCTTAAAAGAGAAAATAAGTTTCATCATATGTGACACATCTCTGAGGCTCGCGGTCCAAACCATAGATGTAAAAATGATTAGCCAACCAACAACTACCATTCAAGCAATGCATGAATCTATAATACCCAACTTGAGAACACTTATGTCTAGGGTGCATTGATGACTTCACATCAAAGAATGTAACATATTCACAATCAGACCACAACATTACCAAACTCTAACAATAACTTTATAACAACTTCTAAAAGAGTTCCCTAAAGAATAAATGCACTATCAAACTTTCAAACATGCACAATATGCAACAAATGCTCTTGTGGCATGCATACCAACACAACAAACAATAGTTCAATTTGTAATAGATGCTTTTGTGAGAAAGACAAACATCGATTTTCTACATCTTAACAATATGGACCCAAAGAAACAATCAAATGAGTTGAAAAATCTAACCCCAAGTGGAAGAGATGCTCATAACACAAGTGAATTAGATAGTGTAAGTGACTCATGCCCATGGAGGGGAATACAAACATAGTGCTCACACAATTAGTTTCCCACACGATATCAAAACAATAGAAAAATATCTTCCACATAAAATTGTAGACTTTAATGTCTTAATACTTCAAAGATTCCATACACAAGGGAACCATTATGATTGCTATGTAAGTAGAAGTTGTGTGTGATGTATTACAGTATAAGGTTACATATGACCCATACTACAAAGATGTTGACTCACTAGCACAACTCCCTAATACAACTAGAAACCTTTCAAACATGCAAGTCATACTATTAATGTTGAAAGTGAATATATAGTGGTACTAGACATTGAATCTACAACTAGTCAAGATCAACTTAAAAATGAAATAGTGTACTCATCATCATTAATTATGGTTATATTACTAAATAGATGTTATGAGATACAAATCATCAAAGAAACCTTGCAAATTAGAGATGAACATGCCATGTTTATTTATTGGCCACAGTGGGACTCCTCTCTGATAAATGAATACAATATTGAGGGTCTTTTAGATATGGATTTGGTGGGAATAGAGATGCCATTTAATTGCAATCCTAAACATATTTCATGTATCACCTAAGTGCTTGGAAAGTGTTCCCCAACACTATGATTAGAAAGAGATTAATTTTGAATGAAATGAACATGTAAAATTGACATTTGTAATTATTCATAAATGATAGGAACATGTGGGGATGCCCAAGAGCTCCTACAAAATAGGAGCACATGGGGTGCCCACATGGAAGGTGGGACCCACCTTGTATCAATTAACTATTTAGAGAATTGATAACTCTTATGTAATGCATGTATTGTTCCTACATATTAGGGATTGATATTTACAATGTGTGGAGTGGCACTATTAGTTCAGTATCAATTCAGTTCAATATCAATTCAGTTCAGTTCAGTTTTAGTTCAATTCAGTTCAGTTTAGTTATGGTTTAGTTATCTTCAGTTGCATGTAGTTAGTTTGAGTTGCATGTAGTTGACTTGATTTGACTTGAGTTGCATAACTAATGACTTCAGTTGCATGAAAAATAATAGGTGGATACTTTCAGTTAAGTGGGGATGATAATCATGCATGATGTTTGCATGAATTGATGAAAATATATGTTTTAGTTAACAAGATTGACAGGACCCACCTTAAGGCCCAAGTTGGCATCTTGGAGTTAACACCTTTTGCATGAAGATATTTACAAAGGTTGGAGTTAAGTGGGCCCATTCTTGGGTGCCAACTTTTGAGGAGAAGCTTGGAAGATATTTTCCTAAACCAACAATCAGTTAAGTCTTAGCCGGTTTGGGATGCCCAGAATTGATGGACTTGGTTTGACATTGTTTTTCACTGAAGAACTCTACTTGCACAAGAATGGCATAGATATTTGTGAGGATCTTTATCCTCTTGTAACTGTCAACTCTTTGGAGTTTACAATGTTCATAATTATCTATTTAATTGTAGCAAGTTGAAGAGAGTTTCAAGAATCAGAGATTGTTACAACTTTTGTAAGTTGAGCTTGTGCATGTGTAAGGGTTTGAAGCATGGCATGGGATGTGTGTGGATTGTAGCAGTGGGTGCATGGAATGCATGGATAGCTTGTGCATAAAAGTGTATTGAGTTTATTTATAGGTTGTGAGGAAAGATTGTTGAAGGCAAGGAAGCATATGAAATCAAGGTTTATAAGTGTATTGTAATCTTGTTCTGAGTTTAAATAATACAAGCACTATTGATTCTAGTGGTGGATTTTTTTCTTGGAAGGGTTTCTCCACGTATATGTTGTGCAACTTCTACCTTCTTGTCTCATTCTTCTACAATCTTATGTCTCTTTCTACAAATGGTAAAATTGATCTAATCAGATAATCATACACAAAGAATTTGTGAGAGAATACTTAATTAGATTAGCAATCTCATAGTTTTACGAAGTATTAAAGCTACATAATTACCTCCATTTTTCAACAATATTTTTCCCATGCTTTCTAAATGGAAATGCATTACACCATCCTCGATATAGAGAAGTTGAGATGCATGAATGTGTTGCACTTAATGAGGGTTTCATGGCGCTATATATGAAAGCTATCAAATTTCAAGATTTTGTATTGAACCTTATGATATGTCCCTTTGTAGCCAAAGACTTACCAGCAGTTCTTATCCAAGAAAAAATGTGGAGATTCCATACCAATCACCATTGATAGTCTTCATCTTCATATACAACAATTGTCGACACTCAATTGGCTAAAACTAATGCATTTTGGATCTTCCCTAAGAGGACATGCTCATATTGGAATAAGTGTCAAGGTGAGCTTTTGAATTTGATCCAACCAACTTGAATCATCCATTCTATTCTTTACATTAAGTGTTGTAGATTCTAAATGTTAAGTCAAATTTACGACTATTTTCAAATGGCATAACATCTACACTATAAACTAACAAATAATTCCCATAAAACATAATAACTTACACATCCCTATACTTGCATCAACTATTCATACTCTTTCGTGAAGAAGTATTAGAGAAGCTCCTCTATACAAAAAATTATTGGTATAGATAAAAATGGCAACATTGAGGACAAACAATGCAAATATACATGGATTCTTTTGACTTAACAAATTTGCACCAAACATGGACAAACTTGACTGGGGAAACCATGCAAATGTGAAAAAAAAAAACATTCTTTGACAAATATGTCATTTTATGAATCCCCATAGTCCATATGAAAGAAACAACACACTATATCGATCTTTGTAAGATGATCTTTGCTTACTAAATACAATTGAGATCTTTTCTAAAAATACATTTGTTGACTATGAAGATTTAATCAATCATGTTCAAAGACACACAAAATGTACTAAAGCAACATGCTTACATGGGAAGTTTCAAGTTATAGAATGTTGATACAAAGCTCATTGGAATGAGTGAGCTCTTCCTTGTCTTGTGACTACTCTAGAAAGGAAACATATGCCTTTGCAAAAAATGATCTAATTGGGTAGACATACACAATCTAGAGATGATTTTAATATGGAGAGCTAATATGGATTGCCAACCTATCATTTCAAAAATGTTTATTTTTAATTACATTATCAAATATACTTCTAAAGCCAAAATAAAATCAGAGAGTTATATTGATATTCTAACAAAGATATGTAAAAATCAAAGAGTATACAACCAAATTTTAACAACATATAGAAAATTGATGACAAACATTGTTGCAGATTGTAATATAGGCACACAAGAAATATGCAATATGCTACAAAAATTGCCACTTGTTATTTGAAATCACTCTTTTATGACATAAAATGTTGGCCGAAAAGTATTCTATCAAATAACAAGAAATATGGATAAAAAATACATTAGAATTGAGCTATTTTAACATTCCTACATGCAATACTATGTTGAGATGGAAACAATAAAATTGATTGAATTTGCACGCTCCTTTTTATTTTCTTATTGCATTGGGTACAAGTGGAAAGATAGGAAACAACAAGAAATTTTCAATGTCTTTCCTCAAATCTATATTATTCCAAATGAGGATTCTGAACATTCTAAAACATTCTATTGGAGTGAGCTACTTCTTTACAAGCATTTTTGTGGCATTGCCACCAATATAGGTCTCATTAAAGATGTTATTATTGCAAATTGGAAGGAAATGAATATAATTAAATAATTTGTGGTGCATTTCAATTGCATAATTGATACAAAGGTTAATCATGAAGAGGATGATGACATTGATATTAAGATGGAAATAGGAATACAATAGAAATGAATGAATGGGATTTGCTATTGCAAATGGTCCTTGCTAGTGGTGGAAATCTAAATTCCCTTGAAATGCTTGGTAGATGTGATTTTGATAGTATCAACAAATGGGATGGACTACTATACCTCCATGTTTACATGAGATTGCACAACATTTCATGAGCACAAACAAGATGTCCCAACAAGATGACCAATCCACATTAGAGTTGAAAAATCTTCCATATCCACTATCTCCCAAACAAGAACTAGTAATTACAATTATTTAAGAACACTATAACAATCATTCTTTCAAACCAACCCTTACATATGATCATTTAAGGAACAATGGGTACAAGAAATCCTATCTAATTTGTTGCATTAGGCATGCACTTTGGAGTTTAACATCACAAAAACCTAATCCATTCCTTGTTGTTGCTCCTACAAGAATTGTTGCATTCAATAGACATGCCTCAACTATATATTCAACCTTGAAGATTCCAATAAAAGAAATGCAATTGTTAAAGGAGCCACTAATAGTATTTCAGTAAGTCATTAAGCATGTGAAATGCCTCCTTGTGGATGAGATTAGCTTCATAGGGCCAAAGTTACTGTTGAAAATAAATAGTAGATTGCATGGGGCTTTTCCCTTCCAACAACACCTATGCTTTGATGGCACATCCATCATTCTTGTTGGTGACTTGGCATAGCTACCATATGTTATGGACAAGCCTATCTATGCATACTTAGATACCAAATTCCTATGGAAACAAGTCATTACAATTGTTACATTTACATTACATAGAGTTTTCCATCAACAAGGTGACAATGAAACCCAAATTGACTTTCGTCAAACATTGCAAAACATGCATAATGTAGAACTAGTTGAATGAGATTGGGAATTACGAGTGAATTGCACAAACTAATTACTATCAATAGATGAACAAAAATATTTTGACCACTCAATGCACCTATTTGCTACAAACTATATACTGAGCATACACAACAAAATGCTTAGACTACTTAATATCCCTGTTGCACTTACTATTGCAATAAAAACACACATAAAATCAAACATTGATAATGATGTTGACCAGCTTCCCCAAGAATTCTTGCTATGTAAAGGCCATCAAATCGTGTTTACAACAAACTTGTGGATTAAGACATTAGCTAGAGTCAAACATTAAGTGGGAATGGACAACATTAAGAATACTCTCAATCAAAAATTTAATCTCTATTCAATGGAAGAGGTGCTTAAAGCTAGAATAGGGGGTATTGGTTGAATTGGCAAGACCATAGTTGCCAAGTCCATGTACCATGAAGTTTATGGCAATTTTGACGCTTCTTTTGTATTTAATGTTTGTGCCCCTTACGAATTTTGTTGTAACAAATTCTTAAAGATTCAACCAAATAGGATGAAAAAGTTCATATTGTATCTTTGTTCAAAGATTATTTGGAAGGAAAATGTGTTGCTTATTTTGCATGATGTGGATGTTATTGTACAATTGAATGTTTTTACTAGGGATTGGTTGGTCCATAGAAGCATAGTTATTATAAACTCTATAGACAAACACATTCTTAATGTTGCTCGGATCTCATTTGAATGTATTGAGGAGATGAGTGAATTGGAGATAAATGAAGGTCTCATGTTATTTAGCTGGCATGATTTTCTCAAACCATCGATCTCCAAGCCTCAGTTACAAGGATTTGTCAAAGTGAATAGTGGATGCTTGTAAGGGGCGTCCTCTTTCTTTGGAAGTGATTGAATTGTTCTTGTATGATAAGCAGAATGACATAGATTGTTGGAGAAAGGCTCTTCACAACATTTCTCTCAACCCAAAGAGTTAGAAAAGACTACATCAGTTATAGTGCTCTTAGCGATGAGGAAAAATAAATATTTGTTGACATGGCTTGCTTCTTCATTGGGGAAGACAAAACATATCCCTTTGTTTATGTTGAAATCCTTCTACAAGATGGTAGACACTATTGTATCTAATCCTTTGATGAAGTCCCTGATAAAGATTGACGACAAAGGAGCATTTGATATACATATTTGGGATATTTGGGACAAAACATTGCCAAAAGTTGCAAAGAGGGCACTCGACTATGGAGAAGCTACCCATTTAAACACTGTATCCAACATCATCAATTTCTTTCATCTTCTACTCAATGGAGGAAATTCGCGAAGGCTTAAAATGCTGTACAAACCTGCTATTCGCTATCTTCATTTGCAGAAATTGCCCGTTGAAGGTGAGTGAGAAGACATACTAGCCATGGTTTCTCCAAATTTGATATGGTTTAAGTTTGGAACATTGTAAGTAGGATGGATAGAGTAATATGGAAGCCACACTACTCCAGATTTGTGGGTAACATTTGGCAATTGAAGATTATGCAACTAAAAGACTGCCATGATTTCAACAACCTCTATATCCTTCCTATTTTCACTTCCTAATATATGGCTGCAGCATGTCATGACCATCCCTGTGGCACTGTTTTCTGTGTAAGAAAAGGGGAAAACATGGTTTAAGTTGTTGATTATTGGTAAATAATTGACAACAGGTAATTGGGATATAGATTATTCCAAACATCAATGACTTTTGTTAAGTCTAATGAACCAATGATAACTATGTGCATGATATGATTCCCTTTGTTATGCGTGCAGTGAGCAAGGATGAATACTGTTGATTCTATTTTGGGGGGATTTGCGGGTATCTAACTGGATTCTAAAACATTCATCAAATTGTGATATGTTGGTTTCTAGATGGACCAAATGCACAATTTTGGTTAGAGAGGGGGTTTATGTGTGACAAATTCTAAAATGTTAAAGTTAGGACTTGGACTAGATGATTCTAGTCCAAGCAGTGTGTTTTTTGCATTGGAGAATGTGCTCTTTGGATTGTGATGAATAGGGTTGTCACTGTTCAGTATACCGTGGTACCCATGACGCCAATGTACATTGGACAATGATATCCAGGTTACATGGAGTCTCAGTTTTGTGGGTAAATTTGGCAATTGAAGATTATGCAACTAAAAGACTGCCATGATTTCAACAACCTCTATATCCTTCCTATTTTCACTTCCTAATATATGGCTGCAGCATGTCATGACCATCCCTGTGGCACTGTTTTCTGTGTAAGAAAAGGGGAAAACATGGTTTAAGTTGTTGATTATTGGTAAATAATTGACAACAGGTAATTGGGATATAGATTATTCCAAACATCAATGACTTTTGTTAAGTCTAATGAACCAATGATAACTATGTGCATGATATGATTCCCTTTGTTATGCATGCACTGAGCAAGGATGAATACTGCTGATTCTATTTTGGGGGGATTTGCAGGTATCTAACTGGATTCTGAAACATTCATCGAATAGTGATATGTTGGTTTCTAGATGGACCAAATGTACAATTTTATTTAGAGAGGGGGTTTATGTGATGAATTCTAAAATGTTGAAGTTAGGACTTCGACTAGAAGATTCTAGCCCAAGCCCTAGGGACGTGTAAGATTTAAGGATCTAAAATTATGCTGCCTAAATTATAATTTTTTTCAAGACTTAGTAAATTCAATTATATAGTTAGAAATCAAGCCTCAAATAATAATCTAAGCTATTTAAAAAGCCTAGCTGGGAGTTTTAAATACAAAAAGTACTACCAAATTTCAGGAGGATGGTGCCCTTATTTATGAAAAATTATTGGGAAACTAAATACTTTTCTTTGTTTACTTGCAGTTTTTCTCTGAGTCTTAAGTTCTGGCTAAGAAAAGGGGGCAGTGGAAGAGCTACCGGTTTTCTTGGTACGCCAAACTGTGCATGGTATGCATGCATGCAAAGCTATGGTATTCTTGGTAATAATGAGTACCTATGATTTGGATAAGACTATTAGCAGTATGTTTTGTACATCGGAGAATGTGCTTTTTGGATTGTGATGAAAAGGGTTGTCACTGTTCTGTATACCATGGTACCTATGATACCAACGTACATTGGACAATGATATGCAGGTTACATGGAGTCTCAGTTTTGGTTAATATGTATATATCTTTAGGCATGAAAAGTGGTATTAAATTTTAATGAACTGTGGTAAGGCATAATTAAGTAGGGTGTAAGTGTTAAAGATAAGTGTTTTCAGTACAGGCTGTCTCTGTCTCTGCAGGTTAAAATGCAATTAATATAACTCCATTATACATGACCTCTTGCAAAAATTGTGAGTGGAAAGGAATATATGTATTATCACAGAATTATGTGCATTAAGGTCTATGTTTCTTTTGTTTTGGAATATTGACACATAAGATTTCACTGTGTATGTGATATTGGGGTATGATAATACTGTTTATGGTTTAACTTTAGATTTCATGGGAAGGATAGACTTGTATATAATATTTTGGTTATGTTCACTATACTGGCCATTGACCTATGGAAGCATTGTATGTCTCTTGGTATGAGACTTGTTACGCAGGACAGGGATACATGTGATCTTTGAATGTTGGGGCTGAGTTATATTAGCAACTAAGGATAACATTAGGCATGTATCTCTGTGATATTGGACTATGCTGCGTAAGATCTTTTGTTCATGAAAGGTTGTCTAAGCTGTGATTTCTTTATATTCTAGTTATTACACTAAGTTGTATTGAAATACCATTAGTTGACTGTGATATAAGCATGATTGCCCCACAACCTGGACCTAGGTGGATCAGGGTAGGGGCGGAGAGTAGTGTCACTGAGTGATATCATTAGATTGACCAATGGTCATAAATTGAATGATATCATTTCATGACATCATTGCTCCTGTTCTGTGGAACAATAATGAATTCACTAAATGATTGACTCCCTTACTCACAATCTTAGGTATGTTAGTACCTAAGATACTGTTGCACGAGGTACTGCCCCTTGGCTGTGGTTTGGCCATTTAAGATTCACCATAGAATACTAAGTGTTCGAGGATAATAAGATCTTGAATACTGATCTACGGTGGTCATGCTAGCACAATCTTCAAGAAGATAACATGAGATCATGATTGTAAAAGAGTGATGGAATTCCCATTCCAAGATGTTCAAGTTGGATTATTTCTTGTGTTTGAATAACAAAGAACTGCATTGGACTTTGATCCCATTTGACACAGCTATGCAGGCAGTCCTGTCGCAGAGGAAGTCAAAGGAAATCAAGTCTGCAGGGGAGTGTGCTTGGGTTTCAGCTGTTCTATAGAATTTAGAATCAGGGTTCGGCACCTGCTATACCTTGATGCTGAAGGAGATCTTATATTTATGTGTTTTTGGACTTCTGCTGAGACCTCACTAGATATGGGTTGTTTTTCAAACCCTCAACAGGAAACGTGTATGTGGTTGGTACCATTTAAGTATTTGGAAAGTCCCATGCAGACCCTGGAAGGTACCTTAGCTGCTTTGGAAGACAATGCTTAATCATGAATTAGCTGTTACCTATGCTTGTCCTATAGAAAGGTTTTGATTGATTAATACTAGATGATTAACATCTAACTTGGAATGTCGCAAGTGGGTTATGTGTAACAGAATTATTGGGAATTAATCAGAACTCCATGCTATCATGGTAAGGAAGACTTTTGGAGTTCAAACTTAGAAAAGCAGCATCTGGAATAAGTCAGTACTGATCCTAAGGAGGACTTAGCAGGGCCATAACAGAAATGTAATTGAATTGTGTAGAAAGGTCTAAAGATATATTTAACTCATTGCTTTTAAGCTCCAAACTAATCACATGGTAAGTGCTTAACAAAGGATAGGGATGAATTATGGAAGAGGTTCTTCTAGTTATGACTTACAGAACGTAGCACTGTGTTGCAGAAATTAACAGAAAGGCCTTTCGAATAGTATATTCTTTGAAAGCCACAAATGTGAAGGATTGCAAAAAGGGTAAAATAATAAAGCTACTTATTGTTCCTTAGTACTTTAAAGTCAATAAATAAATGTCTTAGAATTGATCTTGGAATATTTTTGTATTTGTCACCATATTTCTGGGGTATGTCAGGTAGGTTAAATAATTAGATTGCCCTATCCATGGAACACAAAAAATAGTAAATGCTAACCCTTATACGATTGAAATTAGCAAGGTACATTATCAAGGTCACGTTGTTAAAATCCTCGGCCATGTGGAAGGATTAACTTGCACCATGGTTTCTTATTATTTGTAAATTGTAAGATATAAGAAAAGTCTTATTTGAGTGGATTTCTGTTCAATAGTTAGTGGCAAATAAAAGTCTCTCCCTAGTTTCTATTTTGTAATTGAAATAATGAGGTCTCTCACCTCAACTTGAGGGGTCATCTTCTCGATATATGTTTGCGAGCCTCTTACAATCTTTAAATTTGTGTTCATGAAGTTCTAAAAAAAATTGAGGTTGAAGCAAACACATTATATGAACGGGTTGGTGGAGTTGATTGTTTCACTTTTGATCAATGATCTTCCAAATGAGATCAAATCTATATCTATCTTCTTGTAATTGTTTTATATGGTATTTTTATCTTTATCTATAGTTTTTAAATGTATCGCATTAGGTTTTATTTTATCCATCAAGCACAAAACTCTCACTTAAGGTTCCAACATTATAAAATACAATAAATTAAAGTTACAAACTTACAAATTATAACTGAAGTAAACATTTAAAAAATATTTTATAACTAAAGTAAATACTTAAAAAAGAATAAAAAATAACTGATTCAATTTGAAATTTAAATTGAACTTTGAAGTTATCTTGATACTCTTTGCATCTCTCTTCATAAAGATATAATAAAGACTAATTTTGTGGTTCTACTCATCAACCTTCTTTGAACATGTTCATTCCCGTTATGTTTAACTCACAAACATCTATTTCAAGGATGCCAATGAACCTTAAATATTTTGCAATGTTAGAAATTTATTTGCAAACATTGTGTCACCTAGTCACATATGCTCTTTCCCCTTGTGTGATCTCTCATTATGTTTAGAATACACGAGTCATTATAAGTATTATATGATTTTGTTTCATTTTGTACAATAAGTTTGATCTAATCAATCAATTTGTTGACCTTTTTCAAAACAAGGGCAATGCAATGGTTTCAAAGGAGAAATGAATACGTCTACAAATATTTTGCTAGTTGTCACATATTTGCATTGTCATTGACAAATTGCATCACATTCTCTATGCCCAGCTTTAAGACAATCTCTTTTACCATCAAACTTAAAGTTTTTGCATTTTTTTGTTTGTTAGAGGCATCAATTGATTTAAAGAAAACCCATTCACCATTTGAAGCCATTAAAAAAAGTGTTGATGTTGTGGTTCCTTTCATTTATTCCCTTAAAAAAATGGCACATCTAAATTTCTTGTCGCTATTTTTTAATATTCCATAATTACCTTTACATTTGTAACAAAATTTTGAAAAATCTCCAACTTAACTCTTTTGGAGAGAAGAGAGTTTTTTGTACCCTTTCCATACAATTGTTAATGATGCCACTAAATACTTTCAAAGTGGGATTTTTGCCACATTGAAGTGAATGTTGTAACTTAAAAAATTTACACACCTTATTTGCTTCCTTGTGCACTTATTTAATCACATTATACTTTATAGCACAATGGTTATGCTCCACTAAACATAAAGCATGTGACTGTATTTCACTCAATTTAGATGAGGTGGATGTGTTGAGTATGTGCAGATAACGACTAGAGCCCATACCATATTTACTTATGTTCTCTTTGTGAAGTTGGGATTAATGACTAATGTTATAGTTGCTTGTGCCCTTGCATTCTTTAGTGTCTTCTCATCCAATAATGCAAGGATTGTTTGCATCTCTTGTTTTGCCTCTTGAGTGGCTTTAAAAATAGTTTAGTGTCATAGTTATGAAAGCTTACAATATGGCATTTGAGGTGATTGATACTTTAATTAATCTTCTTTTGCACAAGAGACAAATCATGCTCCTTGATGTCAATTTCATCACAACATATATTTCTAAGTGGAGTCACAATTTTCAATTAGTTTACTTCCAACAAACTATTTTCACTTGTTGATTCTAAGCCTAGTTTAGAGCTAGATGCCATTTTATGCCAACATGCAACATTTTTAAAGGCTAGAAAAAGTATTTTAAAAATATATTTATTTGAGCATGAAATATTTAAAAATCCATGTAAATGCATTTCAAACATAATATAGTAATTGAATAATAATAGTATAAATTAATTTAAAGAAAATAGTATTTTCTATTGTAAAATGTAAACCTTATGTTGAAAAAAAAATAGCTATTTTGTTCACAAAAAAATTGTAATTTAATAATAAAATTTACATAAATTAAATTAAATGCATTTAAAATTGGAATTTTTTTACATATTTAGAAGACAAGAAAAGAAAAACTTGGAAATATGAAATTCATTAAATTTGCTCTTCAAATCTATTATAAACTCACTCTAATTCACTCAAGAATGCTCAAATTCGTGTGGGATATTAACTTTGGACGTTTAGGGCTTATAAAGGTAAAAAAATGTATTTTTTTGATGTTCAAAAAATATTCCTTGCATTTGATTTCTTAGTTTTGTGCTACATGAGTTGCTTTTAGACTTGTCAAGTACTCATGAGTACTCGCATGAGTTAAAGAATAAAACTCACCACATACTCGCTCTAGGTAAACTTGGAAAATAAACTTTGAAAAAACTCAAGATTAGAAAAGCCCACAAGTATTTGATGAGTAGTTAAGCTATGATACAAATCTTTGTGAGGTTTGATGTGAATGCTATGTGATATTCTAACCCTAACTCTACCTTGTGAATTCTTAGTGGTAGGTATAAACTTCCTTTCTAAAGCATATTAGGCTTAAGTAACCCTTGTAAGAGTATCATTGATAGCACTAAGGAATTATTTGGATACTTGCGTTCATAGATGGGATAAATGTATAAAATAAACTAAACATTTGAAAATTTGGTGACAGTCCATTTTTGTATCAAAGTTAGGTTTGAAGACTAAGGTCCTAGGCTAATAAGAAAATTCATGCATCATGTTGAATAAAATAATAATGTTTAGTTACATGTGACACATGTAGATTGTATAGCATATAGCATGATGATATGACATCATTGAATGCATCCAATGTACACGAGTCATGTATTTAGGTTGGCATGATAAAGTGAGATAATCTACCTAAGAAAGTTTGTTGGAGTGAGACATTGTCAATTAAATGCATAAGGGAGTGAGAATTTTTTGAATGAATGCATGAAAGAGTGGGACACCTTGTCTATTGCATGCATCTAAAAGGTCATTAATATAATCTCTATTTGAAGACTTAAATGTCTCAAAATTTTCTTGAAGATGTCACAACATGATATTTTGTTATGGTAAACAAGACTACTCTTGACTAATACCAAGCAAATGTATCACGCTTAAAGTAGCCCAAAGAAGAGTACAAACAAATAAAAAACAAGGTTATACTTAAATGACTTGTTTTAGTGTAAATAAAGTTATTATTCACCTTGTTAGCTAATCACCTTTCTAGGATTGACCTATTCACACTTAGGTTAAGTTTACTTAGGCTATTTCATACTTTTGTCTTACTTCATAGCATTGAGACATGTGTCCTCATCACTTGAGACACCTATCACAAATTGAAGTGCACATATTGTGGGAGTAATCAACATGAGGATGAGTTTTCCCCTCATTTCTCACATCATCTCTTCCAACATCTATTTAGGATTGCAAAACCTAAATCACTTTCTGCTACATCTGAATCCAATATTGCATCAACCATGAGTTATATTGATTCTTTGCATCATGACATTATTATCATCATTCCAAATCCACCACATTGGGATACATATCTACTAGACATCACATATTTGTTTATAGAATCTCAGATTGCATATTTGGATGACACTATTGAGGACATTTTTCTTCTCTTTGATGTCAATTTCAATGAAATTGTACCACCACTGCCATATTTGGATATTGCTCTTGTCCCGCCTACATCAACTTTTATTGTGACAGATTGTGTAGATATTCATGAGTTGACCTATCTGACTCGACCATCATCAATGTTGACATCCTCTACAACACTACCAAATTCACATTGGTCTAGTTGTTTCCATACATCCATGGTCCCTATTCTTGAATCCTATATGGTACTTGATCCATCTTATCATCATCCATCACACATGAACATTGGCTTGAAGATCGAGCATCATTGGCATCATTTTAGTCTTTGGATCATGTGCACAATTCAGATACATTCAACATACTTCTTGCATATTCCTATCTAGAATGGGAAGTCATATTGCACACATTTGTGGTGTTGTTTATTTCAAAGGTGAGAAATGTTGTTCAATGATCATGGATCATCTTCAACATCTAGCATCGAGCATATACCAACACTACAAGCATCATTTTGAGGGGAGGCTACATGGTTTCTCTTCTCCTATTAGTTTTGGGAGAAAGCATTTCCTCACATGGACTTCATTACTCCACATTTTCTGGGAGGTTACAAAGACATCTCTTTTCTCTCCTATGGAGGAACATTTATTGTACATTGTGCTAGAAGTAGTCCTTCGGGGTCATCACGAGTGCTCCATCTATCACTTATCTTGTCCAAACGTATATTTCATTGCATGCATCATTTTTCTTTTGGAGAGGAGTTTTATTTCCCACCAGGTTTTCACTCTTACTCCACTTTATGAGAAATTTGTGCATGAGTACCTAACATGGCCTAGTAGCCAGTTTTCATCATTTGTGCATACATTACTCCCTAAATTGTGTTAGAATTTAGTACATGACATAGTTAATAGTTAAATAAATTGATTAACAAACTATTGTTAATTTAATAATAAATTGGATTGATATTTATATTATAGTTTATCACGGGAATAATGGCTTATATAATACTATATAATTGTTTTCAAGTGAATGTGATTGGCGATTATTTTGATTCGAGGGCAATCTCAAATTTTCTCTCATTTCAATATGGTATCTGATCTTCTTCCATTAGTTTGTATTCATGGAAAAGCCGGTGTTTACAATGGTACTGTTGTAGGACCCGATTACTATTGTTTTCTTCCATTATTGCATTCATCACTAGGTGAGCAATGTAGACCACGTGCAAAACCCTTTTGACTCCATTATTCATCTGTATTTCTTCTTTTTCTCTCCACTATATTTCATTCTTGCCATTGTTTGACATTCCATTCTGTCCATTGTTATCATCCCAAAAAAATTTAAAATAGAAATTATATACCCCAATCTGTTACAAGCATATGCATTAGCAGTGCCAGGCGTTTGAGAGGTATTTTAAAATTTTGATATGCAGTACATTAGTTAGCGCTGAACTTCATTGCTGCCGGCGTTTCTGTGGAGGCGATCGGGATATTCATTTATATACTGTTCATTATTGTCGTCTTTACTCGATTCTGTTATATGCTAATCGGCCTTTGGAGATCATATGTTTTTCTGTTGCTGAGCCAGAGTCAATTATATCGGCCAACCTGTGTCTATATATTGTTGCGTCTATTTTGGTGCTGGAGAAACGTAATTATTGGAGAATATTGACGGTTGAGACAGAATTGCATTCAGTTGCCATTACAGGAGTTTATGAGCATTGCCTTTGATGGAGGACAACGACCTCCAATAATCGCAATTCATCTCCACGCATAATTTATTTTATCTCAATTCGTCACTAGACAGAAAAAGTAGGCATAGTCTGAGAATCAATATACAGAGGTTTATCAGATTCTTTCTGTGATTAGGCTTTTGAAGCAGTGTTATTTTAATATTTGAAAATGGTTCTGGAATGCAGTCGAAATGTCCCTTCCGAGGTGGATCCTAAAGTAGAATCATCTTCTCTCGCTTGCAAGGCAGTGGCCGCTAGAGATTATGCCGCAAAGAAGAAAAAGGTATTACTCATTTCATTTCACAAATACCCACTTTTTGAAAAATTGAAAAGATTTGTTGTTTTATTTAAGTACACTAGATGATTGATTCGTGGACAAGAAATTCCACTTCAAAGTGACGAAAAATATGATTGACTAGTTTATGGGGATTATAAAGGCATTCCTAAGCAACAGATATAAGATTTCATGTCCATGGATATGACATTGTTTGAGAGTTGATGTACAAGGAGCAACTACATTGAGATCAATTCTTGGTAATGGTGTTGTGTGCATATTTCTTGTTGCAGAAAATGAGGTGTTTCCATGTTAGTATTAGGGGGTGTTAGAATGTAGTACATGATATAGTTTATAGTTAAATAAATAAATTAACAAATTATTGTTAATTTAATAAATAAATTAACAAACTATTGTTAATTTAATAAATAAATTTAGTTTGGGTAGTTATATTTTCGTAAATAGTTTTATACGAGAATAATGGTTTATAAAGCTAATACTATGTAATTTTTTTAGGTGAATGTGATTGACAGTATTTTGATTCGAGAGCAATCTTGATTTTTCTCTCATTTCAATAAGTTGTACTTTTAAAGGGGGGGTGTTAGTGTAAACAGAGTCATTATTCACCTACTTAGCTAATCGCCTTTCTAGAATTGACCTATTCACACTTATCTTAAGTTTACTTAAGGCTATTTCATACTTTTGTCTCACTTCATAGCATTGAGACATATGTCCTCATCACTTGAGACACTTATTTCATGCATACTAGCCACTTGTTCACACACTTGTCAGTAGGCTCATTGTACTCAAACTGAAAATATGTTATACTTACGTGAATCCTTGCATGCAAGGAATTGCTCAATAATGAGTCCTTGCAAATCAATTCACAGCTCTCTATCCGAGAAGAGCAGGGATTGATATTGTGGCCCTCAGATTAACCCTGTTACCCCTGCAAATACAATCTCGGAACGAGAGATTCAAAGAGGAGAAGCAAGAATGCTAATCTCCATGAATCCTGTTCTTGCAATGCAACAATGAAAACTAATCTAAATGGATGTAAATGCAATAAACCAAACTAATTTATTGAAATGAAAAATTAATCTACATGCAATGCCATAAATAATTATTTTGCAAATTAATTTACTATGAAGATTAAGCTAAAATGCAATATTAAACTATATGCTCTAAAAATAAGATGCTTATATAATCAAACTAATGTAATCTCAAATGATAAAATTCAAATTTGTAGCATAGGTTTGATGTAAAAATTCGTGATTCTCTCTTTTTTGAAATGAGAATGAGAGGGCTTATTTTATAGGCAAAAGTGGAATTGAAGGCAAATTCAGAAGCAATGTGGGATAAATAGAAAAATAGAAACAAATCTTGATTGGAATTCTTTTTTTAGTTTATTTCCCTTTAACCCATTTGTTTCCTTTTTTCATCACAGATATTCTTGAGGATCTTCATTTTATTTTATTTAATTTAAGATGATAATATCTCTTTTAATAAAATAAAATAAGATATGTAATTTAGAAATGAATATTAATAAAATAAAAATAAATTATTTAATTAAAAATAGATTTAATTAGCATCATTTATTTAAGTAATATTAACTTCAATTAAATAACATTATTTTATTTATTAAAA
This sequence comes from Sequoia sempervirens, assembly GCA_007258455.2. Classification (NCBI taxonomy): domain Eukaryota; kingdom Viridiplantae; phylum Streptophyta; class Pinopsida; order Cupressales; family Cupressaceae; genus Sequoia; species Sequoia sempervirens. The sequence continues at coordinate 17,659 of VDFB02115583.1, read as the reverse complement.
GGGATTTATTTCTTCTGACTAAATAAAATTAATGAAGCATTCAAACCTTAGGGAAAATTGAAACATTTGAAATAGTTATGAATTGACTAAGAAATTTGATTTGAAAATGTGACAATCATTGATTCAGAAAGTTGATGTTGACAAATTAAATAAATGGGGCCCAAAGTCTAGGTGACCATTTTAGGTTGCCACTCATAAGTGTTGACATTTGGAGGGTTAGTCAGTTGTTTAGTCTTACCTTCCTACCTCATCTACTTTTCCTATACATGCATGATTCCTCATTGTATTTAAACACTCTCCATTTATATGATAGACATAGTATTATGCTCATCATTTCACTTGTGAAAGGTTATCAATTCACGCTTTATGATCTTGGAATTCTCCAACAACTTTGAAATAGAACACTAGAATTGTAATTTGGTTGATTCCTTGAAGATAAAAACATAATCGAGAATTATGAAATGTTGGCCAAGGTAAACATTGGAGATTAGTAGGAATAAGTGACTTGTTGATAGGACCACTAGATTGCTCCTAAATACAAAAAGGATAGGTTTATTACAAGAGGGTATAAAAGAAAAAGATGATCATATAATGATGTTGGGGTTGTGTATATCCTACCTTATGTGAATATATTGATCTCATGAATTTAGATCATGTTATATGTTATTATAAGAAGACTAAAATATCTTAACATGCCTTAAAATAGAGGGCAATAAAAATGTATACCTCTTAGATAAGCCTACAAATTGTTCATTATTTGTGAAATACAAGAGTAAGGTTGGAATGAATTACCATATTTGATATTGGGGATAGTCTTGAACCAAGGTACTGTAAAATTAAAAGAGCTAAAAAATTAGACCCTTAAGGAGTCAAGGAGAAAAGGGACACAAATATCCTTAAATGTTTTAGTAAGGACATGATATTGTGTACAGAGTTATATAATTAATGTGTTGGTTTTGATGGGCACGTGAATGTCCTTGAAAATAAAGATATAGGCACCCTTAGACTATCACCATCATAAAAAGTTTAAGGAATTCAGATGCATGGTAACTAGTCTAGGTGCTTGTACTTCCTTGATGGGACTCATTTCAAATTTTGACTATGAATTGCAAAATAGTTGTCATAATGTGGCCTTGTGACAAAAGAATGTGCATGGGTTTGTAATCTTATTAGCTCTTACGAAATACAAGGGATTTTATTGATTATAAATTGTGACATTATGTGATGTTAATAGGATTGTGTCAATTCTTGTATGTATAATGTATGTGTTGTTGATAGTATTGTGTAAATTTGAGTATAAATAATGCATGAATGAATATGATGATTGTTTATGGAGTTGTTAATCTTGACAATTTTTATGAAAGATAAAAGATTTAATGGATTTTAAAATTGAGTCACATTATGTGATGTTGGTAAGATCGTGTGAATCCTCACATACATAATACATGTTTCATGTTGGTGGTATTGTGCAAATCCTTGCACACACAATGCATACACAAACATAATGAATTCTATTTGTTCAAATTCTTTAGCCAGAGTAGTTGAACTCCATAAAGACCATTCGTGTCTAGACAAAGAAAGAATTAAAATGTTGTCACATGAATGATTGGAACCATTGTGAATGAAATACCTTTTTCTAGAAAGGAAATAATTTTGAGATAGCAAGGATCTTATTTGGATCAAGAAGATTTAAGTAGTGGTACATGGTGATGCATCCCCGACAATTTTTTCCATGTCCTTACATCGGGGACGTTTCGAGGTCATGGGGATGGTCAACCATCCTCACATCGCCTACCCCATTTTAAAAAAATACGCTACTTTAAAAAAATTGATTTTGGTTTGTGTGGGCCCCCATGCCCCTCTAAACCCTAAAGCAATGAAATACTATACTCCTATTATCACTTATGTTCATTTTTACATGAATTTTTTTTGTAGCCAAGTTAGAAAGACAACGAGGAGGGTTTAAAGGTGTTGTTGGTAAAACCAACATTAGTGAGGAGTGAGGTAACAACTAGCAAGAGAAGTAAAAGAGGTATGTTAATCTTCTATTTGTTCTATTTTTTTTTTAATTCAAAGTTCCAAAGATGGAATGTATGATTTTTTTATTTTGTTTTGTTTTTTTTTAAATTTCAATTTATAAATTTCAAAAAAAAAACATGAGTAACAATAGTGAGACTAGTGGGCATTGTTGAGGGTCAAAACAACGCAACAACATTAAACAGAATATGACTATTATATTTCTCCTGAAAAAGAAAAACAACACATGGTAATCTAACTCCCAAGGTCCAAGTAATTGGTTGTCAATTATGTTGATGTCACTCAGTGGTCAATATAACTGTAATGTGCAAGGGGCCTTTGCTGGTAACAAGGAACAAAACTGCATGAAATCAACTAATCTATGTTTCAGGGGTTTAAATAAAGATAAAAAGATAGATCAGAGCCTTAAAATAGAAGAACATGAACGAAAGTTCTTAATATCCAGACATGCATATCAATAATGAGTGTTTATTCACCTAACCACAACTACAACAAGATACAATCCATAGAATAAACCATACAACTACATACATCTATAGTGTTAATTCAATACCATCACCATTCACTAAACTTTACTTCAAAACAAATCATTCGCTCATCATTAAACATAGATCAAATAGACATAACAGTAACTTCATTCATAAATAACCCACTGAGATAATCTTAAATCTGGTTTTCTCTATTGGTTCTCATCAAATAGAAAACATTTAGGCACAACAAAATCATTGGAATACAGATTGATCATGCATCATTAACCTTATCAAAATAGGTCCAAGCTTAACAACATACAAATGTATACAAACTGTAATATGTAACCAAGTTCAATCAAACTTTTTAAGTATCGTTGCTAACAAAACATAAAATCCTAGAACTAATCACTATTCGCTATCATCAGGTGGATTATCTTTCTTCAATTAGTCGACCTTTACAAAATAGAACCTAAAGATACATATAGACATTGCTATGCATAAGTTCCTCCCAATCAAAACTTAGATCCACAAATCAAGGAACTAGAACTGAATGAGGAACTGGACTTTTGATCTTTAGTTACAAGGCCGAATTGCCCTATTGCACAAAATGTTGACGCCCAAGAAATTAGGAAAGACTAAAGAATGGAATTGGAGTCAAATTCATGTCAAAACCCTGCAAAGAGGAGAGAAGAAGATGTTGCATTAAGTGAAGAAGGTGTTTTGTTGCCAGCGCACTTCTACGTTGCATGCTCAAGGATGTACTCATCATAATTAGAGAAAAATTGTTGAAGGGTATCTGAATCAATCCCATCCAACCAATCATCCTCAAATTTAATCCTCTTTAGTTGTATTGAAACCAATTTTTGCACCTCCTTCCATTTGATCACTTCCCCTCTAGCAGCCTTTGCTTCTTCCCTTATGTCCATAAACCTATCTAATAACAAATCCTCTCCATCATCTCCTTTTTGCATCACCTCTTCAAATCTTCCACTCCATTTCTTCCTCATCTTATCCAAAGAAAGACCATCTTTGACTGAGGTATCTAGATTGACTAAAATAGCCACAATTGCCTCTAGTTCTTCCATCTGTTGATTCAAATCTTTAGTAACCTCTTGAATCTCACTTTTATGCTATTGAATAGTCTTGGATTTGTACTCAATTATCCTTATAGTATTCTCAATGAAATCCACATTATCCTCTTCAAGGATTGATTGCTCAAGTAGATTCAACTGAGGTACCTGGCTAATATCTTTAAGCTTTTTAGCATGTTCCTTATATTCATCACCTTGCTTATCTAGATCTTTGGTGTGCTGGTCCAAATCCCCTGTCAATTCAAGTGTTGCTTTATGAATCTTAAAACTATCAACAAGCACATCATCAACCTCCTGATTGAGCTTGTCAAACCATATTTCCATCATTCCCAATTTGCTCCTCATATGTACTAAATCATCTGCTTGCTTCTTTGTTAATAAAATTGGAGATTCAGGAGCAACCGCTTGTTGAGAAAGTGGAGTGGAGACATCCTTCAAAAACCTATGTAATTGATCCAGTTGAGCCTTAAGCTCATCTTTCCTTTGTTTATCTTTGATCATCCTGGACTTAGTAGAGGAAGCCACAATATCAATCAAATTCATTTGTTGATTTCTTGTAGGTCTTCGCAAATTTACTGTGCCCAATTGATAATCAGTCATCTTCATATCATCTTGGTTCTTGTCCACCATTGGTATTGTACACTCAGCAATGATTTCTCATGTGTCTATAAGCTTGGTGGAATGAAGAACCCTGGACTTCTTTTTAGGCCTCTCCTCAATTTCCTTCATCATTTCATCCCATTTTAAAGGTTGTGGTTGAACTGTTTGCTTTTTCTGCAAGTCAAGCTTTAACCAAGTGGGAATTGTAGGAGTAGTAGCCATCTGTGCTAAAGAAGAAGCGGCAGTAGAAGAGGATAGAGGTTGCAGTATAGTATTTCCAGGCTGAGATTCAACCTCTTGCACATTATGTTGCTCTTTTTGTGCCTCTTCTTGTGCAAGCTTCTTGGCCTCTTCCTTATCCTTCTATTCTTGCAATTTCTTTACTTCCAACTCCTTCTTCAGACATTCCTCTTCTAACCTCCTTTCCTCTAACATCTAATCTTGTTGCTTCTTTAGCTCTTCAACATAATCCCATGCCTCCTTGGACTTCTTCTCATATTCAACAATCTCAGCAACCTCTTTCTCCCTTTCCAAACATTCTTGTTATTCCCTCTTCTTATGAGCCTCTTCTTATGCCTTGAATTTGGCCTCAAGATCTTCCTTTTCCCTTCTTTGAGTAGCCTTCTCTTCCTCAAGATCATGAATTTTCTGTTGCAAAATCAATTTATCTCTCTCTTCCTTCATCTTGAGCTCCTTCTCCTTTTATTTCTACTGTTGAGCCAATTCATCAGCCTTAACTTGAGCCTCCAATTCTTGTTGCTTGGTTGATAACACAGCTTGTGCTTTAGCATCTTCTTCCTATTGTTTAGCTAATGCCTCAGCTTTTTCCTTGGCATCAGCTTCCCTTTTAGCATCCTCAAAGAGATTCCATTGGTCCTCCTTTTTTAGTGCATGCTCAGTCCTTGGATTATCTATTATATCTATGGAATCCACCACATGAGTTTCTTTGTCCAATGGAGTAGCCTCAAAATCTGTTGCAATATCATGTATCTATATTTTAGGCTCCTTTTCCTTCAACAATTCAGCCTCCTTATGGAGAGTTCCCCAGGACATTCCCTCACTTGGATGCTCTGTAACAAGGGATTGAGTGGATGCCCCTTCTTCAATAGATGTTGAAGCATCTACTTATGTAACAGTCTCCCCTTCTTGTACCTCTGGAAAATCTTGGGCAACCACTTCCTCCTCTTTGTTAGAAGGAAGAAACTCCAAGGGTTCCTTAGGAGGCATTCTCCTTTTTGTTCTTTTGTACTGGGTGGTTCCAACAGTATTTATTTTCTTAGATGGTTGAGCCTCCAATTGATAAATCCTCAAGCTGACCCAATGTACACTTCTATCCAAGACTGGTCTTGCAACCTATTTTATATCAATAGATTCATCAACATTCCAATCCACTAGATCAAGATCCTTGGTGTCGATCTTGTCTACATCATATTGGGGATCCAAAATCACCCCATCATCAGACAATGTCTCTGGAATGTCCTCCTTGATCCCATACTCAACCATGAGTGGGATAGATAATCTTTCATAATTTCTCTTCCCGAAATCATACTCGTCCTACAAATCCAACCAAAAGTCCTCCAATAGATTGAAATGTTTATCAAAAACACTAGGAAGCAAGGCATGTATCTTGTGTCTGGGATCATAATGCTTCCTAGAAGTATACAGACCCAACTTCAAATAAATTAATTCATCACAAACAACTTTGGTTGACACAATGTGTGGACAACTAAACTCACCCAACTTTATGGGGAACTTGTGACAACCTGTCTTGTGTTTGGTGCCAAATTTGAAGTTAACAGCCAAAGCCTGATATATAAACTCCATTAAAAAAATTCTATTGCCACAACATCTAGGAAGCAAATGAGGATGACCATCAAAGCCTCCTAATTTGAAGTGTATGTGGGGTATTGGATAAACCAGTGTCCCCATTCATTGATAAAAGTCATTGCCTCCCTACTTAGTCTATATCCAGCATCACCAGTGAGTCTATTAATGATGACATAAAGGAAGGCATCATTAACCCTCCTCTAATGTGACTCTGATGCTTACAATTTGAGCTGATTATAGTGCTCCCACACCTTCTTTTGTCCTTGAACTTCTCCCAACATTCCAACTGTATTGCGTCTAGGAAAGATCCCCATCCAAGCATTGCATAGACCACATAAGAGGTCATAAAGAAACTCTTAGTCTCTTTCACTCTAAGCATTTGATTATGAATACTCTCTGACAATATCATTGGCTAGTCAAACTGTTTTTACCTTCCAAGATAGCTTGGATGAATGGGAACATCCATTATTTAAATTGTGAAGCATCCCTTTTCCCAAATACCCTAGAAAGCAACATGATTATGTCCCCAATCTCTTTCCCAAAATCTACCCTTTTAGGCTAGTCAGGAAGCTTGGTTAGAGACTTTTTCTCTACCCTCATCCAGTGCTTGTTCATGTGGGACTTGATATTTTCTTTATTATTGCTGCAAAATTTCAATGCTTCTGCTTCATTCAACTGCCTAGGATTCTGTGGAATGGGTGCATCAAACATGAACGTGAACATTTGAGTTGTTAGATCAACAATAACATTGCCTTGTAAATCCATACACTGCCTAGTAGCAGGATTGTAAGCCCCAACAACTGCTAATATCAATTTTGGACATTGAACGAACAAAGGGAATAGTGCAACATGTACCAATCCATACTGAGCAATCCTCTGTGCCCTCAGTGTAATATCTTCATTAAAGGTTTCATCCACCAGCTCCTCATAATTAGGGCTGAAATTGTGCTCAGTAATATCTTGCCCGATCGGAATCTGTCTTGTTGGCTGATAAAGGTAGCTTTTATACACACCTCCAAAGAAGTGTAGAGCTTCACTTTAATCTTCTTCAGCCTAGCCCCCTGTCTTGAATTTTTTGCAGATTGGCTTCTTTGGGAAGCCTCTTCTAATGCTCCAGACATTTTTCAAACTCTGCAATAAACTCTTGTATTAGAAGATCAACTCATATAAATCAATACATCAGTCAATATCTACCTCCATCTCTTTGAAACAACATTTAAACATAACCAAACTTCAACCTTTATCAGAGGCGGAGCCATAGGAGAATAGGAAACAGATAGTCATCTGGATACAAAGCGGGACCGAAATTGGAAACAAAACTGAACTCAAGACTAATCTCTAGTTCTAAGTTTGATTTCCACTCTGGTTCCGACTCCACTCAAGGATAGGCATAAAGACACAATACCGCAATGATCGAAAGAAAAATCATTTTAGGATCTAATCCTAATGGAAAACAACTTTGAGACAAGTTTGTTCTCGGGTCCGCTCCCGCCAATTCAATATGCAAAATAGAGGGTACTTTCAAAAGACACAGTCACATGATTTTAAAGACCTGGGTCACATAGGCCTACGAGGAAATCCAAAAAAAGGGGTTTAACCCCATCCCTGACCACATAAAAATTGAATTTAACCCCAGGACAGGATATTTTGTAAAGGTTGTCAAGAAAACCCTAGCTTGCTCGACCCATCCACTTCGTACATTAGGGCAACACAAAAACCCAACTTGGAAAACATAGAATCGACACGGAAACAAGATCAGAGGGGTTTCCAAAAAAAATTGATCACATTCAAATGGAAAAAATCCCAACAACCGAAAACCCTAGTGAAGAACTAGGGCACAACAAAACACACCTATCATGAAAGCGACCGCAAAACAAACAAAAATGGAACAAGAAAGAAAGGAAAAGAAACAAACCAAGAACAAGAAATGAGCAAAGAATTCACATAAATAAGACTTTTGCAAACGTGCCAAAACATAACACAACGCAAGACAAAACTACGCACAACAGGAAACAAAAGAGACAAGAATCCTACCTTAAAATGCTCTCTAGGAAAGACTGGAATTTGACCAATATTAGCTCCGCAACTTGCCTCTGCAATTAAATTGATCAGCTCAAAGTTTTTCTAGCTCTGGTTTGCTTAAACGTCTTGAATAAAAAAGATAATGATCCAATTAAACATAATTAGGGATTTAAAGTCAATTCCCGCGTGTGAAGAGGCTGTAATTAATGCCATTAATGTGGAGGGTCGAAGGCAGAGCAAACAAAGTGAACAAACAGTTAACTCCTGAGAACACCAAAATCAAGGCGGACACAAACCTCAGAATGAACTAGAACAAGAAAACTTTAACAAGCCTTCTCGCCTAAATCCTATTCCAGTTCCAGTCTCATAAAAGGACAAGCAAGCAAGAAAAAACACAAACAAAGGGAAGCAGAACCGGCACAAAAACCGGACCTGACCCAAACACGAACAGAAACAAACACCACAATGCAAACAAGTGGAGTCAGAATTGGAACGGGAACAGAATCTGGAAATTTTAGAAAGTTCCAAATTAGGTTCCAATTCAGGTTCTGCTTCCAGATGAAAAAAGCAAGACACAAAGAAAATGACAAACAACTCAAGGGAGAAACAAACCCAAGAGTGCCAAACAAACCGATAGACAATGAAAGGAAACACGGAAGAGAAGGCAGACCCGGAGTCGGAACAAAATCCGAACTAGGAACTTTGGAAAAGTTCAGAGTCCAGTTTTGGTTTAGGCTCTACTTCTGAAAGAGCAAAAGAAAGAAAAAACTTAGGAGCAAAACAAACAACAACCAAAGACAAAACAAAACAAGGGGGACCCATTTTGTTCCAAAATAAAATGGGGTGGTTATGCAAGGCATAATAGGCATGTTGAGAAGGAAGAAGAAAATGAAAGTGGTATGGGTGAAGGGGGACAAAACTCAAAAAATATGTTTGAATGCCCTTCTAAAGCTCTAAAAACTTATGCAAAATCCTTTAATTCTAAAAAACCTCTTCTTCAATTGGTGACAGCCCTACAAAGATAAAAAGAAAAATTTAGGGGGTACTAGATTGTGGATGTGTCATGTTTGTCATGATCATTTTAATGAGAGCTACAGAAGGGTGTATTCTCATATGTTGGGCTTTAAAGCCAAAGGGTTGAAGATTAATGAAGATATAAAGGAGGATGAGAGGGTGGAGTGTTATATATTGCAAATGGAGACATAATCAAAGTCTAAGGGGTTTCCAATTCCAACACAATCTGAACAATCATTTATGCATATTCCCTCTATAGTTGGTAGTGCTAGTGGTGATATTAATGTTTCCACAAGAGGGAAGAGGAATACTATTACTAGTGAGTAGCCATTTAATATAGTTGCAATTTTTTTCAATGTGCATGCACGAGATGTGGCAGATTCCTCCATTTCCAAGCTTTTATATGCCCATGCCATCACATTCCATGTAGCACGTTTTCCTTACTTCAAACAAATATTCAAATTTGTAACTATTGTTTGTTCCTCTTTCACTCCTCTTTGGGAAAATAAACTACATTCTACACTCCTTTACAAATAATATTCCAAGGTGATTTTTGTGATGGAGGACATGAGATAGTGTTGTATTTTGATGGGCTGCTCTATTGTCATGGATGGGTGGACTAATATTAGACATTGGACACTTATCAACATCATAGTCACATGTTCAATTGACTCATATTTTCTTAGAGCTATTGATTGTTCTAGGAAGTGCAAGGATGCAAAATTTTAGATTCATATTTTTGAGAGATGTTATAGAAGAGGTCGAGGACTCCAATATTGTGCAGGTAACTTTACTGATTGAACATCTATGTAAATTAGTTGGCATGATGTTGGAGGGTGCTTACAAGCACATATTTTGAACCCCTTTTTTTGTTCATGTGTTGAAAAATGCATTGAAAGACATAGGGAAAATAGAATGGGTGCAATAGGTGGTGATAGAAGCTAGAGATATTCAAATGTTTATTTGCAACCATCACACTTCACTTGCTCTCTTCAGAAAATTTTCAAAGAAGGAATTCCTCAAACCTATGGAGACAAGATATGTCAATTATTTTATTTTGTTAGAGAGGATGCTTGAGGTGTAGGATCCTCTAGATAGTTGATGATGGTTAATTCAAAGTGAAGTAGATGGTCTACTTCAAACACTATAGAAGGAAAACACATCAAAAAAAAAGTTCTTAATGATGATTGGTGGGCCAATGTGAGGTAAGTTCTTTTTTTTTATTAACTTGTTGATGTTCATTTTATTTATAAATTTATTTTATAATTTATAATTTGATTGCTGATTTTAATTTTCTAACTTGTCTTTTTTCAAAAAAATTGTTTGCACTTGCAAATATATTTGCTCCTTCATTTCACCATTTGTGGATGTCATTAGATATGTTGATTCATACTCTCCTATTCTAGGAGATATTCATGAGACATTTGACAGTATGCTTGGAAAAATGAATCAAGCAATTTCTAACAGTGATCCTAATTTGGGATTGTGATGCGGTGGTGGAACACTGTGAACACCCCGCTTCATATGGTAGCCTTTGCTCTCAATCCAAAATGGTATGCACCAAAAGTTGGTAGGTTACCTCCTTTTGATGACAAAGAGGTAAAAGAAGGGTTAGTGAGGACCCTTGGAAAGATGTATTCAATCGAGGAGTCGAGTTTACTACACACATATTGGCTTGCTTTTACTAATTTCCGTGGTCCAAATTTTGAAAAACCAGAGGTGAAAATAAATAGAGCTATTCACCTCCTTTCACAAGTTGCTAGTTCTTATGTTGTAGAGAGGAATTGATTTGTATACAACTTTATTCACTCTATCAAGAGGAATAGGTTGACCTCTAGACGTGCAGAGAAGTTGGTGGCTATGCAAAGTGCTTTGTGACTCTAGGATCGCCAAACTATAGAGTATCGACAAACTCTAGCTTTACGGTGGGATGTTGATCCAAAGGATGCCACCTAGATTGATGAGGAGGACACACAAGAGGGATTAGTTTCTGAGTCCCATTAGTTGAGCCAACCCCTCATATTCATAGTGATAGTGACTCAAAGTCAAACTCTAATTTTGATGCAGTGTTGGGAGATGTTGATTAGAGGAAACCTCATACTTTCCATCACTATGTTTTACAATTTGACATTTATGACTTTTTAATTTGGACATTTGTAGTGCAAACTTGTAGCCTTTCATGAGAATTTTGGTGTATACAGTATTACTTTTTAGTTTTTTTCTAATTTTATATCATATGCACATTGACAATGAATTATGGAAGCAATTAAATATTAATTTATTTTGACTCTCATGTGAATTCTATTGTTGTGTTCTAAATATTTTATAATGTATATGCCAATATAATGAATGCCTTATCAATGTTATCATATGGATATTTGAAACTTCCCTATATTTTTGTATAGTCGTCCCCTACTATCCCCAAAAATGGCCTAAAAAAATACGTCCCCTAAATGTGTCTCCCTCTCCCCATGTCCCCCCATCTCAGAGACTTGGTGGAACATAAGATTCAAGGCTCATGAGATCTATATTGAGTGTTGAAAAAGAATGTCATGTAATATGGGATGTATGATCATTAAATTAAGATATACCTTTGAATGTTGGATTTTTGATTGAATATTTATAGTTGCAATGGTTACCTCATTGTTTAGAAAATTGAATCTTGATAATTAAATTGATTTATTGTTTTGAACTCAACCATAAATTTAGAGGACCTCTATTATTTCAATTTTGAACCTTATTGCTTACATCCTTTGAGAATTTTTATTTTTATTTTTTTAAACTTACTTTTGATTGATTAAGAAATTTATTTACCTTTAATTATTTTTATAATCTATTTGAAATTGAGTTTTTATTTTTTTAATTTGTGTGACACATGTTTCTGTCAGAGAAGAAGAAAAAGAGGAAGTGAGGGCATTATGTGCTCTAAGGTGGACTATATATTGAAATGTATTTTCTGCATTTTTGGGCTTACCTTATAAATTGATTAATTTTTTGGTGAATATTCTCCTAGGAACCCTCATGTGGACTATTCTCAGATAGGGTTCCAATGGCCATGTTCTTGTCCCCTTCCAGTCGTTGTGGAGTGTTGCTTACATGACTGGGAAATGGATTGGAAAACTAGGTGCAAGTGACATGTGATGGGGGTGATGGTGAATAGTTCATAGGAACTAATATTTGTACATCCCAACTTGCAATCTGACTTGGAAATTGAGTGCACCTGAACTTAGATTGGGAGAGGTATGAATAATTCATTTCAGTGGAGTAGTGAGGGATATTGATGTTGAGCAAATCCCAGAATACTACATTACTTTGTGATAAGGGAAATTAGCGGGAGTGCTTAACCACCTTTCTCTTTGTAAAGCCCTTTGTGCCACCTTAATTTCTTTTTCCTTTCTGTCATGTTCCCTCTAAAGCCTCTCTTGCTCCTTTTTGGAATTTTTATCCTTCTTCTATTTATTTTTTGTTTATCTTTTTATTTATGTTGTATCTCCTTATCTATTTTGGTCTGCTCCTTCAATTCCCTTGCCACATTTCATGCTACCTTTTTCTCCTCATTCTCTTGTTTCTTTCAGAATTTTATCTCCTCAATCTTTCTTCCTTTCCTCCTACTATAGTAATAGATTCATGTAGTCATTTTTCCTCAAGAGTTGAGATTGTCTGCTCAACAAAATTCCATTACCACCACCTTTGGATTTTTTTACGGGCAATGTGCACTAGTAATTTGAGAAATTTGCTAATGTGCAAAACTGTTTTTTCTTGTGTCTACTACAATTGTGAGACAATGTTCTCCTCCACTTGAATGTCTACTGCCTATGACTCCTCTGTTAAATCTGCATTGCCTCCTCAATTTTAAATGCCACAACGAGCATGTAGTAATGCACAACTTTAGGTAGGTCAATTACAGGTGGTGGTGATGGGAAACTAAAAGTACCATGCTCTTCTTGAACATGCAAATCAATGCCTAGATTCATCACTTCCTCCACCAACTAGGATGGTTGACTACGTCACGATGGAAGACTAAAACTATTGCCCAATTGGTCAAGCGAGCCATCCACCATGGGGGGATTTTTTTGATCACCCACCACTTGTGCAACTGAATCATCAGGTGAATGATGTATATGTTCCTCTACCTATGATTTTGTTGCAGATTGTAATTGTCCATTTGGAACAGTGGACAACAATGTTTGTGCAACACTGTCTCTTGACACAACAACTCCTGAAAGGCTAAGGATGTTTTGCACTGCAAAATCATCCTCACCTATGCTGACCTCAAATGTGTCACTGGGACGCATGTCATCCACAAGTGCATCTAGATTGAGTAGCCATATCTCAGTCCTTCTAAATCCTACTTTGATATTATCAATTGTCAAAGCTCTTAACAGTGATTTGTTTCCTAGCTCTGCAAGTTTTGTCCTCCTGATTTCAAGGTTTGGATACCTTCCCATCCACAATGCATGTTCTAATTTTAAGTATGATTTAAAAGGAGAAAAAACACTCACATCTAACAGTTGTAGTTTATGTGAGGCGTGTGCTAGCAATGTTAGTAAATCTATACCCAAATCTCTTGCTTGTTGGATGGTGTGAGCACAATATGGCTTCCATGCCCATCGAATATCAACAAATGTCTATTGGTGGGTGACACACTACTTGGAACTGATCATACAAATTGGGACAACCATTTCATAAACAACTCCTTTATCATCCATGCATGCGATCGGGTTATCATGCAAGCAGTTGGTTCACAGTTTGCAATGTAATTGTTTGAGTTATGTTTCCCCTTAAACAAGTAAAATCCTGGAATGCTTTGCCTGACAACATTAAAATAGCATAGAATGGTTATCCATTCACGACTCTTTGGAATAATGTAGGACACGTTTTTGTTGTCTTTTTTGGCCAACTCCCTCATGGCCCCATTTTTACCTACCTAGACACCAGTTTCATCGTAGATTCAAATGCAATCATGAGGACCATATAGATGTGCATCATACGTTGCAGACAATGTCTTGTAGAAAGCTTCTACAACAACAATTCTAAGGTTCAGTTCCCTATCTTTTTTTAGGCCTTCAGTTGTGTGCAACATCAGTTTTGGATGTTGATTCATGAAATATGTCCACCAAGACTTCCCCGAGAACCCATTCTTGAAAGGGTTTGGTCTATTTTCACAAATTTGGGTAACCTTTTCCTTAAGATTGATAATCTCAAGGCCATGGCCTATCACATCCATTTATTTGCAACATTCCATAATCAAAAGTTCCTCTTCAGTGAGGACTATTGGAGGACCTTTCATAGAAATTGTTGTTAGGCCACCTATCCATTTGGAGAGTGTGGCTATTGGGATTTTCCACTTTTTTTAAGCTCTCCTTATTGACATGTCATTCTCCTCTACATCATTGAGTGCCCCTATCATGTCCTCTGATGACCACAACCATTGTTGCATTGTTACCTTCTGCAGTCTTTAAGGTGTAGGAATCTCATTCTATGGTATTCAAGGTGTAGAATCCTCCACTACTAGTGCAAAAGGATTGTTGTCCACATGATTTGGAGGATCTACTTCTAGGGGAAATTTAACCCCTCTTTTGTAGGAGGAAAACTACGTTGTGGCTCTTTTCTTTTCTTTTTTAACAATATGGGTCACCATTCCATTAGCTTTTTTCATCTGCACAAAATAATTACAATCAAAACCAATTAGAAGGAAAAAAAGAATATATTTAGTCCTTCTGACAATAATAGGAAGGTATTTTCATATTGAATGACAATTTTCTTTGCATATGATGACAGTGATGTTTGAACAAAAGATTAATTAGTTTGTGTATGTGGTTTTTTTAGTTTGTTGCATTGACATTCATAAATACTGTAAATATTTCACAAACATAGCAATACGTATATACAGATTTCACTTATTCTGGGGTGAGCGACATAAGAAAAAGAGGAGTGACAAGGAAAAAATTGGCATTCTTAGGCATTGGGAACCACACTTACATTGTATACAAGGGAAGCATAACTAATCACCTATCACTATAATGAAGGACAAAGTAAAAGAAAATGGATGAAAAACAATAAGAGTTTAACAAATCACATATCTCATAGGCATGTACAGTATACACATACTCACGCACAACAAATTGGGAACTACACTTACATTGTAAATAGGGGAAACACACCTAATAACATATGACTGTAATGAAGGACAAAATATATGAAAAGGAATGAAAAATAGTAAGATTTTAACAAATCTCATATCTCTTAGGCATGTACAATATGCATATACTCACACATCAAATTGGGAACTACACTTACATTGTAAACAAGGGAAACACACCTATTAACGTATGGCTCTGTTGTAGCAAAATATAAGGCAAAAGGGATGGAAAACAACACTTACATTGTATACAAGGGAAACACAATTGATAACCTATGACTGTAATGAAGAATAAAGTAAATGAAAAGGGATGAAAAATAGTAAGAGTTTAACAAATCTCATATCTCATAGGCATGTACAGTATACACATACTCACACATAACAAATTAGGAACTACACTTAAATTGTAAACAAGGGAAACACATCTGATAAGATATGATTGTAATGAAAGACAAAATATATGAGCAGGGATAAAAAGTAGTAATTAAAAGTTTAACAGATCTCATATCTCTTAGGCATATACAATATAAACATAGTCGTGCACAATAAATTGGGAACACTTATATTGTAAATAAGGGAAACATAACTATTAACATATGGCTCTACCGTAGCAAAATATAAGGAAAAGGGATGGAAAACAATAAATCAGATCTTAACAAATCTCATATCTTAAAGGCATGTACAACATACACATACTCACACACAACAAATTGGGAACCACACTTAGATTTTATAACAGGAAAACACAACTATTTAACTATGATTGTAATGATTGCAATATAAACCATAGGGAAAAAAAACTGCTAACCTATGACTGTAATGGTTGTAATGAAGAACAATATTAAGCTTATGAATGAAAAACAATAATCTGAGTTTAACAAATCTCACATCTTTTGTACATGACCAGCTTATTCATAGGCAGAAATTGTATAAATAATCTCAATATAATGCATGTACAAGAATACCTAGAACAATATGGAAGTTGCTAGTCTGGAATCTATGTTGTTGCCTCCTCTTATTGTTATGTCACTCAATTATGTGCTTGCCACTCCTCTTTTTATTATGTCGTTCACTCTAGAATAAGTGAAGTTTTCAAGGATTTCATGGCTATTTTAATTGGGAATACGTATTTGATATGGCGTATTAAATTCTTGTCCTCTTTCAAATTTGAAATTTGAATGATATGAATTGCAAATTTGATTTGTTTCAGCCATTAAATTCTAAGTTGATTGGTTTGGTGGAATGTTTGCATTTGTTCCCATAATTTTTTTTCATGGAGAATGGAAGCTTTACATCTTTTTTTTATGGATGCAGGTGGGCACAAAGATGAAGTGACCAATATGTGTGTGGTTCATTTGGCGAGATGGGACAAATGACTGTCGATGTGTATTGTAGATATCGTGTTTGATGAGATAGGTGAATGCTTATACGTGTTTTTTTGGTCATGCTTCTATGGGAAACTTGGTTATAATAAGTTATATTTTGATTCAAAGATGTGACATATGGGTTTGAATGGTGTTGATGTGGCAGGCCTATTTTGTTGTGTAGTTGTCCATTATTTGTAAGGGAGTCTTATGTTGGTGCGATAGTTGGGTTTCAATGTTTATGTAGGTGGGATTCTACTTTTATGATATGACTCTTTTATGAGAACCCAAGATCTTGTCAATGATATGTCCGAAATACTTTGAATACAGTCTAACTTGTTTGGCTGTCAGCCTGTACTTATTTAATATCTAATTATTATTTGTGTTTTATGTGGTTTTTTATGCACATTTATTTTTTCCATATTTAGATGAAAGGTGTACCACTATGGGCCCCAACACACACTAGTTCTATCGCATGTTTAGGACCCCACGCATGTTTCAGCTCCTCTCCTCTAGCTGGTAGTTTTGTATGACCTTCAAATGAGTGAAGATTAATTCAACTTTTACATGTCCATAAACAATTTTCAAATTACATTGTCTAAAACAAGTGGAGAGATGGTGAAACTATGTGACTGATAAGTGACACTTTAAACCCTAAATCCAACTAAAAAATAAAACTATAACTACCTTGCTTTTACAAATTTTAAAAGAAATAAAAATAATGTGCTAAAACAGTCACAACCATAAAAAAACAACCAAAAAGCAACCTTTAAGCACTTAGAAATTTAACTAGAAATGCTTAGGTCAAACTAAAATTGTCACCATAAGAAGTCTATATAACAAAGATTCTATGCTAAATTTTTTGAGCTAATATATAAAAATGTTAATTATTATATCTTATAAAATATTGATTTTTTTTAAATTTCTGATGCAAGAGCATCCTTGGTTCTTGGAAATCTTGCATAAACCAAAAAAAAAAATTCTTTCAGTTTTGTTCTTATTCAGTTCAACTTGTGATCATATTTGCTCACCAAACCTTGTGGATCTATGCTTACATCATGGACATGTTCATTTTCCTTATTCCAAGATTTA